>JAUMHH010194658.1:0-13850 GCA_032359455.1 Chlamys rubida
CGTAAAAGAAAATAAAGTGTTAAACATCATTCGACAAATAAAGACATAAGTGTTTTACTTTATCTAAGAACGAAACCGTAATTTCAAGTCTGTATCAACCACATTCAACGTAGTTTCTAGCTAACAGACAATAACACGCAATTTTAATTACCAACCGTCCAACAAACACATGCATAAGATACATTTCCCTATTTATCGGGAGGAAGAGTGTTTTGTGTAATTGCCTTTCATTTTGTCAATAAACTGAACTTGTGTACTATGTGTCTGAGGAAACAAATAAAATTGCAAACGTAAAACTTGTAACTATGTGTCCAACAATAGTGCATGTATGTACATTTAATCCCCAGTAACTCGAAATCGTGGGGTCCACATCAATAGTTCGAGGAAAACATGGTATTCGACGAATCAGAGGTTCGTCCGACATCGTCAATTGTTTTATCCAGAGGGACGACAGACCGTACGAGCACTGGTGATATCGCGGAAAATAGCTGATATAAGTAAACACGAAGTTTAATAAAAATCACAGCATTTAATACTTTATATAATGCATGAACAATTAAAACAAAACACAAGAAAGGAAGTAAAATATAAAATATAAGCTGTATGTGCAACGTACTTGTCGTTTAGCATAGTCCGCCATACTGAATTCGGCTACATTCATTTTATAAAATATCAAACCGAGATTCGATCATTTTAAAAGGAAGAACTTCTTAATCCCTGTTAGTATAACGCTCATTGAAAACGTAATTAACTCACGATGTTTTTAAGTTGGAGTATGTGTTAAGAGGGTTGAGAACCCACGATGTGGTTTCCGCTAATATATCCTTTCAACTTTCCAACTTTCAACTTGTTGCCGACATTTGGTTGTACACACCCACATGGATATAACTTAACCATACTGTAGAAATTTTTGATAGCACTTAGGGATGTTGTTTAATTATAATTATACTATTATACTATTTAAGTTTGTGGCGTTTATTTTGAAGCAAGCCCCATCTTTTTTGGGTTCTTTGTACACCTTATTATAAAAATCAACACAAAGATGTATACATATGTTCGATTTCTGGCATTTAGACATAAATGCTCATTTTCGACAATTTAAGTGTTTGTTGTTTTATCGACCAAAAAACAGCAGAGTATTATCTGTGTGTGCTGTTGGTTTTAGTGCAGACTAAACACGATAATATAATTGTATTTATGCAATGCATAAAGTAATTTATATTATCTGGTTAGTATATGATATTTTTATTTGTTATATTTTGTTGGTTCCGGATGGAGGATAACTTTCCGTTTTTTAAACTAGATTATCCCTATAGAAGTAGTCACGTGATGTGTTGGTGTACTAAAGTCACGTGACCTGTGCAGAAAATGTTTCCAAGCTGACATTTTGAAAAATCTCTTAAACAAATCAGTTACGAGGCCTCCTCCTCCCCTAATCTGTATCCACCTTTATGTACTAGTGTGTAAAAATGTAATTGTTGCACATCTTCATTTTAAATTTTGTTTCATTTGTTGTACATCTTTTAATTACGGGGGCGTTGGCGTTTATTTTGAAGGGCATATTTCTGCCATCGTTTTTATGTCGACAAAGGTAACTCGTAATTCGGAAGTCGATGGCAGAAATATGCCACCATGTATTTCTTTTTTTGAAATATATTGCAGCATCTAAGCGAGACAACTCAAACAAAACACTGTAGGTTCGAATCTTCATGTACACAGAGAGAATTGAAGACGAAACTCCATAACATATCATATGTGTAATTTCAGTGGGAAACCCATTTGCAAAACAGATCATAAACGCATACTGGGCTACTGGAAGGATTATGGTGTGACACTGTGCCTGGTAGTTCGTCCTGACAAACAAGTCCTGACCAAGGCGGTGTGTGACGGGTGGGTATTTATACGTTTGTATTCGATTTTAACTATTGTCAAGCAAAACAAATATTAAAACGATAACAAAGAAAATGAGATAATGCATCGATACCATACAAATATGTGATATTACCGATTGTTACATTTAGGAAACATGTAACAAAGGCGTCATGACTTTGTGGTACATAGGTTAAGGCAAATATGATATTATTCCCCCCCCCCCCTTTTTGACAAATTAGTTTGTTCAGATACTTAACTGTTACATCGTTTAACATCTGGAAATAATTCCCGTTACTTTTGATATTAACCACACGTATGGAAGCTCATACATTATATGAACTGTAAATTCGTTTCAAATAATGTTCATTATAATACTCCAATAAGTAGGAGAGATTAAGGGTAGGTATTTATTCGTGTGTAATTCAAAACTGGGATAATAATCAGAAAACGCAAAACCATTAACACCAGAACAAGATTGAAACAAAAAGAAGAGAATATATTTTCCTTCTATTTATATTATTCCTTATCCAAACTTAAAAATGTGCATAAGGAATATGTAATGGTGTTACGTGTATCATAGCCCAGGTAACTCGCTGATGTGTAATAGAGTGTAAACTCGCAGTCAGATTCAATGTACGTATAGAATTCCGGTGTTGATAAAATAGTTCGTTAGATCTGCTCATTGTTAACTATAGCCACCAACAAAAATAATACCTGGTTATCATGTCTCAATGACTAATGGAGTCCATCATATGGGGATATGAAAAGTTTATGTGAGGGTTTTGCCGAGGTCCCGACTCCGAATTGCATGCGTATCTCGTATACTTAAAGGGGCCGCGATCGCCAAGTTAAGGCGTCTGACAAGCTGCTACAACTAGCCCTCCACTACCGAGTTGCGGGTTCGAGCCCTACATAGGGCAGTCGCACGTAATGGCCGTAGGTCGGTGGTTCTACTCCGGGAACTCCGGCTTTACTCCACCACGAAACCTGGCACGTCCTTAAAGGACCATAGCTGTTACATGTAATAGGACGTAAAACACAAACAAACCAAACCAAATGTACAAATAGGTATACGTAAAAGTAAGGGAACTTATAGATACATGGCATTGTATTTCATTAGATTGTTGTTTTTTTTACTTTGACATATTTGTTCACTCTTATCTTTGTTTGTAAAAGTTATATATCTATCATACTGTAAAAGTTATATATCTATCATACTGTAAAAGTTATATATCTATCATACTGTAAAAGTTATATATCTATAATACTGCAAAAGTTATATATCTATCATACTGTAAACAAATTATCAATTATGGTTTTTTGTTGAGGCGAATATGTGGTTATATGAACCTGAGAAAGTGGTATTTACCCAGACGAAGACGAGGTCAATATCACTTTCTCAGGTCCATATGACCACCTATTTACCGAAATAAAAGTCCTTTATTATTATATCGGAGGCTAAATAATATTTTACTAATTAAACGAGATGGAACGTACAAAAAATTAGGAAAGTACGTACTGCATTTGGCAGAGACCATTGTGGCGTTACGATTGAAGTGTCGTCATCAAGTGATAAATTGACATGCTGTTTCGAAAAAAACACCATCACCGAATCAATATCACAAAATAGCGACCCCAAATATCCAACCAATAATTTATGGATGTAGAAAAATTGTTTAACATCTAATATTAACAAATGTACATGTAACACAAGTTTGTCATACTGTATTGTGTTTCAGCAAGGCGTGCTGTAACAAAACTATATGTGAGCCGGGCGGGTTTGAACTGACATCTTACCTCGTGTACTGTGACGTATTTTACACGAAAGGATACGGAGACGACAGTGGCTGTCTTGTCGGAACGGATGTGCTACTGGAGTATCATTCTCCACATGTACCCGAGCACGATTTTATTGGCAGGCGTAGGGCTAAGCGTGATGTACCAGCCGAACACGTTGACGACACTGATGGATATCGTGCTGAGCGACAGGACCGTGATGTACCAGAGGATCAAAACTTTGACGATACAGATGAGTATGGTGCCGGACGACAGAAAAGATTCGTACCACCACCAGCTACCGGATGTGAGGGAGGCAACGGCTACTTCGAGTTCAGGCATGACTACTTTCCCTCTACCTGCTCATGTAGAAACTGCCACGGTTGTTTGGCATAGAACGAAGGTGTCTCTATGACCAGAACAGTGCTGTACACTTTGTGATACAATGCCGTGATGTCTTACAAATGCCAAATATATTGAAATAAAAGAGTTGTTTTGAACAAAAATACTTTTTATATGATGTCTTTTTTTTTTTTTTACTAATTTACTTACTTTATTTTACATTACATCGTTAATCAATTATAATACAATGTTCATACATCATGTTGCCTAGAACTTCAATGTTCAGTTTGGATTCACTAACTTCAAAAGCAAACACCACCTGGCACGTTTTCATGACTGATTGGTCGAAAGTTATAAGGAGTAGAAACGACTTTTTCTGGTTATTGTGAATATATAAAATACACCAAATCTTGCATACACTACATTTGTTTATCAATCTCTTCGCGGAAAGTGAAATTGTATTCGGTATAACCATTTACAGTTTACTTAAAAGTAATTTAAAAGATACAGTCACGTCATGTGATCAATATAGAACACCGATATTGAATAAGTTCTAATATTTGTACGGATCAAATGGGTTTAAATACACTGCATATACTGATCGTCTACTGTAAAGTACAGGAGTTAACGTACTACTAAATATACTGACGTTTCATTTCCTTTGGATATTACCACCAGCAAGAGCATAAGAAAATGTTGACACTTTCGGATCCCTGTTTCTCTACCTTTGCTACTCCGGAGATTTGTTTCAGGTTAACGTCCTCGTAACAGCAAAGTTCATATGAAGACAGTTCACGCTCAAACTCATATTTTGTGCTTAAACTAAATTTCTCATTCTGGTGATAAATTAATAAAATATTTATATATTTTGTCAATGATCTGACAGAATGTTGGAGAAGTTCTGGGCTGAATACTATTTTCGGTGTTTAAACATGGCTTTTGACTGTGTGGCATGCTTTAAGCCGATAACAAAAAAAGTGGATTTTAGCACAGAATCCATGCTTGAGCACAATAACGGTTTTCATGCAAAGGCTACGTCCTGACTCGTGGACAGTCACGAAAGAAACCAAACAACAAGAGCCAGCCAGTATTCTGGATTGAGCATTAGAGCGAAAAACTGGCTTACCAAACTTCCTTCAGAACATCAACGACATTAAAAAAAACAGCCACCATAACCAACTCGCTCTCTTGCTTACAAATAGACATTGCTGCCTCCGCAGAAATCCAAACAACAGATTCTCGAAGACTTAAAGTAACAAAAAACTATTTTTTTCCGATAAGAGAAGAATGAATTTGAATCTAGTAAACAAAGTGTCCGGTTTGCCGTCAACATTGCACTTCTACACTTACTATTGACTCAATTACACGACTTGTGATTGTGTTTTGTGTGTGCTACTACATACATTACAGTCAGTTGGGTTAGGAGATATCAAAGTGAATGCAAACTCAAAATTAATAACACTTGCGCAAAATATAAGCAAAGACAATATTTAGATGGAGGCCATTTGAAAAATGAAGAGAGGATAGGATCATGTGTTTAGAATGGGTAAGCCTGGCTGTATCAACGACGTCCGCATGTCAATCTAGGTCAAATGCAGGTAAAGTAACGCTCTCCAAGAAAGAACTACGAACAGCAAGAAAAATCTATGAACATATTTAAAATAATCGACCTTCATATTACACAAGGAAAAAGAAATTGACCAATTACAAGCGTAGGTCATTATGGGGACCATACTAATTGGTCTTTATCAATTTGCATTTCGCTAAATACTGCGTTGCATGATTGTACGTCAGAAGTCAACATACATGTATATCACGGAGTCATGATATTTGGAGCAAGCACTTGAATCCCGAACCAACTGTGTCCTGTTAATACCATACGGCTTGGAAGCTGGGATGTGAAACATACTACTTACATGAAGAAAGTGAAAGTCACAGAAATCGAAATCGTCACGCGCATTGTATACCGTAGTAGTACGCCGTTCCTGTATGTCATACCAGTTGTTGGCAGAGATCAGTAAGTGAACAGTTAATTGAAATCTGGTTTAGAAAGGGGAAAACGATCGACATGGACATTATGTTATTAAGTATTCACAGACAGAACAACGGCAACCTATAGCTATCTGTATGTGATTTTAAAGGACTACTTCAAACTAGTCCCGAATAAATTCAGCCTCGAATGAATACAAATCAGACAATAAGGGGGGCACATTTTATTCCCATATCAATGCATTCAGTATCCCTGGAGATAGAAACTAGAAAGTTAATCAGTTTCACGACTTTACCCGCAGTCAATTTCTTCTTGGCCTTCATCTTGATGTATATATTTGAAATGAGGAATGGCCTTGTTTTATACGATGGGACCTAGGCGTGACTTTGATTCAATAGTTTTTATTCTGGATCGCCATTTTTTTTCGTTGAGGCATATTTATAAGGCAAACTTTAAAGATAATATTTGTCTTTTCCTAGATGTGAAAAAATAATGTTGTCATTCTGAATAACATTGATGCTTTCATTGAAATCAATAAGAAAACTGTTTGTCTAAAATATTTAATTCTTGTTCTGATGCATTATGTATTTGGCTTTTATATATGTATTATGTTTTTTTTCTTCTTTTAATTGATTCGCTTATCAGAAAGGATCAATTTGTATAAATCAGTTAGCAAATCAAATTTTCGAAACAAATGACAAATACTATTTTCAAACTTCTGCACAACTTTGCTTCATATCTCTAAATATAACCACTTTTGCGATCGATATATTGAAATCAGGCAATATTATGGAATATTGGCTTTTGAATGAAGTAGTAGCTGTAGAAAGAATTATAACCTTAAACATGTAGAGTTGGTCTGTTCAGTTGGTGAAGTCGAACTCGAAAAGGACGTCAAGCACAGACAAACAAGCATGAATTAGAGGCGTTTATATCTTTATAATCGTCTTATGCACTGTATGTATACCCCAAACAGATCAATTGATGTAGGTAGGATACACGAGTTTAATTCTTTATTAGTTGCAACTTAACCGGAACGTCTCTTTATGAGTTCGGAACATCTGCAAGAGTTATCTCCATTTCCCCACAAAAGTGATGCAGATATTTCAGGTATATATACTAAAGTATGTTTACTACTTCCGATCCTCACTCAGAATAAGTAACCATTCATATTATGAAACAATGAAGTCATTTATTTCAGGAACAATATGAATATACATGTACATGTATTTCAAGAATACAGTTTTATTGGCCAAACAATCAAACGAAAAGGCTATCATCATCATCATCATCATCATCATCATCATCATCATCATCATCATCATCATCATCATCATCATCAAAACTGAAATGGCGGAAATACAAGTACATATATTACTTTGAATATTTTAACGAAGATATTGATATTTGTACACCTATTGTACTTGTGAATTATGTTTACAGTCGTAAAACGTACAATGTCATTGTATGTCATGTCCTACATGTAAAAATAGAAAATTCGAAAAGGTGAAAATACAAAATTAAAAAATTCTGCATGGTAACGCTTATTTATTTCTTCATTTGTTCGCTATTACATGTACAGTAAATCACTTTATCAGTTTATAATGAATCCCGTGGGAACCATAGTAGTTCTCTACAGACATACTTTGTCACAGAGGTTGATGTAAAATAGACATTGAAATGTCCTAGCACAATATTAGACTAATTAAAAGTAATAATTGATAATCAACAACTTACTGTATACCGGGAAATTTCGCTACAGTTTAATTTTAGCCATTTTCGCCTTCCGCAATCGGGCGAATTGATCATAACAGCGAATTTTGTGCACAATTTACCCTTTACATTAATTAACAAGGGGGGGGGGTTGACTGGCCGAAAGTTTGCCGTGTACAGTATGTTTATACCTTGTTTATTGTATCTAACTTCTAGGCTGGTATCCCTATATGTACATGTACCTCTAGAACGATGGGATTGGTGCCATTTTGTTGTTTCGTCAATTCGACCATAAAACAAGAAGGTTTGTTACACTATATTCTCGTTATTTCGTCTGTTCGCCCGAAATCTCATTATCATCTTAATGTTATCAAACACATGTCAATATTTTTAATCATACAAATATATAACACTGAATTTAGAACCAACAATCGATACGTTCACCAATGCAAGGGTATCACGCATTTCAGCATCTTCCTGACTATGTTTAGTGGTTGCCCTTTACTCCGGGAGTCGACTCCACGTGTACGACTACCGGATTTGCCAAGGGGCCTCCATGTTTTATACCATATATGTTTCGTTAAAAAAGAACGGGGATATGATATTTGTAGAGCGAATTTAAAAATATATTACCACAATGTGTCACAAGTATTTTTGTTATTGTAGAATTGTTTTAACGGTGTCGGCATATTTGTTTATCGATTTGAACATCTACTTCTATGTCACTTCTTTTCCTACATACAATACATACATACAATGCACACCCAAATAATAAATATATACTAGTACATATATATCAACGCATAAAATACGAACTCCCTTTTTTCAGTCTATGAATTATTTGAAATTGCATGTATTGTTGAGGGCAAATACACTGTTATAAACACTTGTCTGTCCTCCGTTTACTTAAAGTTTACCAACACACAGTGTACGACAGTGTCAATGCCATTTGGTATACAATTCAGTATCATTTATGTGGCTACATAGTTTTATACTGTTCTGGACACAGACATGGGAACCATTGAGGTTGGCTTTTCATCATGTTTAAAAGGTCAGTGTCGGACAATAAACATTTATTATGACGTGAAACGTTCTCTTGAGGGTCGTATCACGGGGAGATGTCTGACCTGCGCATGTCTATTTAATTATACCTTCTGTAAAATTCTCGTAATCTGATTGGCTGTGAATTATGGGGACATTTTCAATGTTATCTGCTCGTTTTAAAACGAAAAGAGGGATTGTGCATTCCAAGGTGCCACCTAATTCCAACACAAAAGATCCATGCACTAAATTATATGTGTACGATTCATCCATGTGATAATTTCTCAGCTCACAAAAGTGTATGGTGGCTACGAGGGACATATTTTCTCTGTTGGATATGGTAAAGCGGGGATATGTTATTGTGTAAAAAAAAAGGCATTACCGTCATGAAAGAAAAGTATTGAAAATAGTCTTCAGAAGGAGTTGTGAACCTACGAGGCAATTGAGATATAAATTGTACGAACTTATTGTTTTTACGTCGTGTTTTAAAAGAACATTGCAACAAAAGTTCTTTCGACGTTGGTTTAAACTTCGTTTTATTCAAATGTTTTGACAATACATTGAAATACAAATTGTACATTATTTGAAATAGAATAGAAAAGAAAAACAAGTGTCATGACACTTATGTAAATTTGTTAAATGTACCTGCTTCATAATCAATTATTTCAATTATTACGACGTTAGCAACAATGACAGGTAAGATACAAATCATCAGATAGGAACCACAGCGGTTAGGAAACTGAACCCTGCTGTATCCCACTGCATTGGTATCGTAACATGCGACTAATGCTGGGCCCTCTAGATCTGCAGACTCGGATTTGGGGTTCCCGTGTCTTCTATATATATGTAAAGGACATTGAAGTAACCGAAATTGATCAGCTCTCCCCATTGCAACACTTGTATTTCATGTCTACTTTCTCTTATCGTCGGCGTCTCCATAGGCTATTCCGGGGACATTAAACTCCGAACAGGCTATATAGGACGGAAACATGCAAAAAATGGATACAGATCACTGCACTTGTGGTATGGCTGAAGAGTTGAAAACTTATACAAATGGAGTGCCTGTTATGACGTGTTTGTACGTAACACTAAGAAAATATGCATTTCTTTTTTTTGGGAGGGGGGGGGGGGTTAACGTCATCGCAACAGCCAATGTCATATGAAGACGGGTGTCTAGGGTAGAACAAGGTGTAGGAAATTTAAAACGACAAAAAGAGATTCCAAAAGTTGCAATGGGACTGCATATCAATTTCGGTTTCTTCAATGCCCTCTAAGCAGATGTGATAGAGGAAAATCCTGATTATGTTGCAGCAAACGTATATTGGTGCCGAATTGCAATTTATTCCCTTTTTCTTAAATTAAATAATGTTACTTAACTGAGTTCTTTAATCCTATCAAATTATTGTTTTCCTATAAAAGTAGACTTGTTGTTAATAAGAAATATATGAGCTTATATTTTATATTTTGATACAATAATACCACCAATTCTTGAACATAACTCATTTTAGTGAATTATTGTTTTGAAAATTGGCTAGCAATCACGTTCTATATCACACGTAAAATGGCCTTTCCAGCCAATAAGGCGAAAACTCCTGAGCACTACCAGGGACGTATAATGGATATATACTGTCCCTGGCCCTACTGAAGATATTCAAAGTAACATTCATTGCTTTTTACCGTTTGTTAATAAAATAGATTTTAAAAATCAATTGGTTTATTTTATAAAAATCATTAACAAGAACATCAATGGCGATCTTGACAAAATGATATTGTTTTGCTCGAGTTTTTTTTCTCATTTTTGTTAATTTGATTAACAACATGGAACTCTTAAAACTGCAGTTTCATTTCGACATGTCATTTCTGTTGTTAAATTAAAGTAATTAAATCCTTTTTGTCCCTTAAAACTATGTTACAATGTAGGTTTATCTCCCATTAATTAGCTACGTTAGCTAATTATCTTGTTACAAACGCACTTAAATAGCAAGCAGGATTCGGGTATAATAATTAAGAGAGTAACGCATAAATTAAGTCTCGTATACAGATAGGTTACAGGATTTCTTCGTTGAGAACTAATTTATCAAAAATAATTTAATAGTATTGAACCAAAACGCTTATATTTGCCCTTTTGATATATCATGAGTGAGTATTTCTATCTTGTCTTACGTGTACTTACGGTCATCTCGTCGAATGAGGTATACTATAGGTTAGTACCTTCTTTGTTTAACATTACTGCAGTTTCTGCCGACAACCTTGTAGCGCAATACGATAAGAACTTTAAAAATGGTTGCTTAGGTATGTTACAATATAACATTCCGATTTAATGACAATGCTGGACGATGGTGGTGTATTCGAGTTGCCCGCTGAGTGGCGCACTCATTTCCGTACATTTATCACGACTAATTGAACGGAAGTAGCCCAGCGACACCCATACATCATCGTCACTATAGTTGGCAGAGAGGCCCATCCATATCCATTACGTGTTGAATTGTGTCCGATCACTTTTTAACTACCTTTCTTGAAATTTAAATAACAGACGATACGAAACGTCAGTTGGTGCAGAATTGTTTTCACCTGCATCATGTTACTTTCGACTAATCTACTTTGTCTACAGTAAGATGTCAAGATCGAATATCTGGTTTTCATCGAACGACAGCTAATATCACACGTAGTTGTGCCGAATCCTCTGCTTAGATTATAGGGGAAAAACATAATGACATGTAATATGCTTATTATTCATGAAATACAATGTACAAAAATGTCGTTAATGGTAACATACATACTGTATACCAGGGATATATAACAATAATATAAATTATGTACGATATACACCCGTATATTGTATACCGGTAAGTTTTCGCTGCGGTTTAAATTTCGTCTGTTTCGCCCTCCGTGTTGAGGGCAAATTTATCATTACAACGAACAGAAGTTATCAGTAAAATATGCATAGTAATGAAATGTGAAAGGCGGAATAAACACTATATTTCAGTGGCGAAGGGCGAAACTTTGATTGGGCGAACATGTCCTGGTATACAGTTATAATGCACGTGTACTCTACCCATGATCATGTATGTCGGTGATTTTATATTCCTCAATGTATTCAAAATAGATGAAAATCGGAAAATATATAAAAAAAAAAGGCAAATATACTTGGAGACCTTTGGACAGTATAAAGACCAGGTGTTCCGGGAGAGCAAGTGTTTCCTGTTTCACCCACGACACCCGCCATGTAAATGAAGGTCGAATCCGGGTAATGTTACGTCTTCAGAACTGGGGAAGAGACAACAAATCAACAAGGAAAACTAGAGATCATCATAAAAACATCGACCTTCGCACAATGAAGATTAATGCATATAATGTATTTCCCTATACTGATTATGTGTTTACTGTTTTAACTCACCATAATAATTTTAAACGATTTCTTTATTTTCATCGTATAAATCAAAATGAAATTACAGTAATTACTTTCATATGCATGGATAAACAAAATAATCTTACAATATCACTAGAATTCTAAACACTAAACAATATTGGTGTTTTCGATATTTTTATTCAATGTGTTAAATACTTTTCCTAACCCCATAATAATTTCCACTCATCTTGTAATTTCAAATTCCATGGACCGTGAACCTTGAGGAAACATGCCAAGGAAACTCCAACAGAGATAATTACCTTTTGTGATAAAATTTGTTGGCAGTGAAAATGTTGACACTCTTGATGGCAAGATATCTATACTTGATCATCCAATATATCATCACACTTCATAAGACTGTACAGCCGATGTGCTGATTAGGTGACCTGAAGTACACAGCTAGCAATTTGAACCAAATGAGATGATAGAATATCAATGAGAACACACGAATAGTAAGTTAAAACGTCATTTCATTGTTGCAAATAACATCAACGTTGTTTTATGTACCGCCCATGTCAACCATGCCCAAAGGGTTTCAAACATCACCATGCTTTGAAAGCAAAAGAATATTTTATCTTAAAAGTTGCTCAGATTATATTGTCATTGTCATTGCTAAAAAAATAAATTATGATATTGCAATTAAAGTTTAAATAGGAGAACCAAACATCTAAAAATAAAATCTGCCATGGGCTTGCCGTGAGAAAATTTGAAATTTGAAACCCAATCGTCTTTGGTCCGGGTCGATAGATGCCTCACAGTCAATTGTAGATTGAGATGTTACAATAACATATTGCAAGGAAATATTTGAAGCATAGCAAAAACCGATTCAATGGAAAGAACGGGGGAATATGAGAAACACTTCTATTTTCAATGTATAGTGTAAACCCGGAAGTGCATGTTTAAGAAGAAATTAATTTTATAATCATCGCGAATTACGTTATTGTTCTATTGAACAAAAAACAGCATGTTTAATTTTTAACTTCATTTACAAATGTCTGCATGCTTGATATTTCCCCAAAAAATGCTTGAGCTAGAGATTCTTAAACATTCTGCTCAATTCCAACTGGTCGGGAAGTCGTTCGGTTGTAAAGTAGTTCTCTATTCTTGGAAAGACAATAGTTCAACAGACTTCCGGTCCGTCAACAGATACAAATGAAGACTAATAGAATCTTCCCCTACCTTGAGGGTGTGATAGAGAAATCTCCAACCCGAGGGGTGATGCTTTTTGGTTGTCTAACCCGAGGCTCTACCGAGGGTTAGACAACCAAACAAATCACCTCGAGGGTTGGAGATTACTCTGTCACACCCTCAAGGTAGGGGATGATTGTTTTTCTCCCATCCTCTTATTTCAGTCACAACACCACCGACAGTAGTGTAAACAAAAACACATGTGAGTATGAATATCGTCATACACTTTTGATGACGTCATAATTACCGGTGACGCATTTTAATGACGTCGCAATTGAACACGTGCTAATCGGCACGAGGCTATCTCCCCCTAGGGGGTGACTAATAGAATATTTCACCCCCTTGGTGGTGAGATAGGAGAATCTAAACCCGAGGGGGAAGATTCTAAAGCCTCGTGTTTGGCAACTTAAGAATCTTTCCCCGAGGGTTGAGATTCCCCTACCTCACCCACAAGGGGGTGAATGATTCTTTTTCTCTTACCCTGTTCTCCCATTGTGTATCATATACACAATGTAATGA
>JAUMHH010194669.1:0-13848 GCA_032359455.1 Chlamys rubida
TCAATTTCATTTCTCTTTAAATATATCCTAAGTACTATAGTACTATGTCAAATGCTTATTATATTGACAAAGCGGGAAAGGCGACACATATAATTACGCGTAATTCTTGTATTATAATAATTATGGTAAAGACTTTATATGCTTACATATACCTGAAACTTTAACCTTCAAACTGAAGAGTCCTGTGAAGGGTGAAAGCTGCTAGTTTTGAAGTCGATCGTTACATCTTACTGGTTATATGCTTACTTATGTATAACCCTTTCAACCCTATGTAACTTTAGTAGACTCTACCATGCATTGATCTTGATGAGTCCATTTTGGTCTACAGTGATGAAAGGGTTAAACTGTAAAAGGTTAATTTTCTGCAGTTGCAGTTTTGCAGATTTGCTATGATGGTCAAATTCACTGGATTTATTGACTATTCAGTATTTCGCTGTAAAAAATGTAATAACCATTAAATAAAGAAAGAAATTCAAGAAACGAGAAATGACGTAGTTAAGAAAATGGCTTCCGCTCTATCCACGGCAGTTCACTAATCAAAATTGTTCAAGGGACATAACTCACCATATTATAATAAGTTACCATGTTGTAACATTCTGATCGTCCGTTGGGGCATACCGACAAATCTATTAATCTGCCAGTGCAGAAAATGTATTTTGATAAGGAAGTTATGGATAGGTTAAACAGCATCATGGATATCAGGTCTATAGTGGCCAGGACACAAGGCATTAAGGTGGCGATAAAATTAATGAACTATTAATTTCACAGGTTGTACTTTTCAGGGGAAAATATTTCCATGGAAAAATTAGAACCTCTAATAAAAAATAACCTTTAAAATATCGTAAAGAAGATTTGTCAGCGGTTCTCTGTAAGAATCAGCTGACGGGGTTTCTGATAGCTTAGTGACTTACAGACAGACTTTTAGGTGAATGAACATGTATTGAGAGCAAGCATTTGGTCTGTGGGAGTATATATACAATCAATTCTATATCATAGAAATTTAAAACATTATGTAATACTATGTAATACTGACATTTCACTATTTCTATTACTATGGTTACAGGTGCACTGCAGGTTTCCACGGTGACCATTGTGAAAAAGGCCTTGAGAAACAAGCGCAGGCAGAGAGTGTTCTCATTCCCATCCTCATCCCTGTGATCGCCATCTTCCTAATCCTCGTCCTCATCGTCATCGCTCTTGTCGTCCGAAAAAAGAGGTAAGGTTTGGGATGATGGTTTGTGTTTAGTAATTGTTGGTTTAGTCTCAGGGGAATTAAGCGTGTCATTTGTTTGACCATTAAGCTCCTGCTGACAACCAATTGAATAATATGTTCATTGGTTGACCATTAGACCATTGCATACTAATTAAATGTGTCTGATTTTAACTGTTAAGTCCCTGATTACTTATCAAAGATGTCCCTTTTTTATCGTTACACCCTTGAGTACTAATAAAATGTGACTATAAATGTTTGACCTTTGAACTGCTGACTATTTATTAAATGTCTCCTTTGTTTGACCACAATTGACCACTAGAATAAAAAAAAAAAAGTCTGTTGATTGGCCATTTAGCCCGAGTACTAATTAAGTTAATTCAATGTTACAATTAACTCATTCACCCCTGAAATTTCATAATGAACTATTCCAGCCTTCAAATTGGAAGAGTTCAAATGTGTCTTCAGGGGTGAATGAGTTAAAGCCCTGTACATTAAATGTTTACTGCTCTTTACAGGGATCAGTTTAAGCACCGTCGAATGATGAATAACTCCAATCTGGAGGTGGCCAATCCTATCTACCTCGCGCAGTCACAGGAGGGCGACGAACACGACGATCGCGACATGGCTCCTATGCAGGTCTATGACGAGGATGGCGATGATGTATGTAGCTATTTTTTCTGTTTAAATCTAATTTTCATCTATAGGTTGGCTGCAAGAGCTTCGTTGTTGTTGAGGTTTTCAGCTTTGGATTCAGCTTGCTGCTTTGAGCTAGAAACAGTCTTATGAAACCTTGATATAAACAGTTTTTTGGACACAAAAAATACTTTTAAGATAAACATATAATCAATCATATATTTATTCAATTTAAAATTTATTCAAATGTCAGGTCACAATGGCCCTTTATTGCTCTAGACTTTAGACAACTTGCTTACTTGTCAATTATATTGTAATCTTATTTGGCCAAAACTTCATGTTTAATTTTTCTGGGAACCTCTTACACCTGATATTGGACTTAAGCGGCCAAACAGATGAGATTCTACCGTACAATAAAAGTACATTGTAACTGCAATAAGACTAGACTAATGGGTTAACTGTATTATGAACATAAGTGTATGCCCTTGTGGGATAAGAGCAGTGGTTTTAAAAATATAAATTATTTGATTTATTTGAGTTTGTTCTTACAAGATTAATTTTGCTTTTGGTACATGTATATGTTTTGGCTATTGAGCATGTCTTTTTTTCATCAAACGCATCTTTGATTAAAACTCCAAGATACAAAATTGCAAAATTTCAGTGGTTTGGTAGTCTATTTGACGAAAAGTAAATCTTATGAAAGTAACAAAGGAAAATTTCTCTTCCTGACTGATCATGATGTACCTAAGGTTCATATTGACGTACACATATGTTAAATTTAACTATGAAGACCCATTAAAATAATATGCCCGTAAAAAATCGAAATATTTGCTTTCCTTCTTAACCAGTTCAAAAACGTTATTTTACATCCTAAACACAAGGAGAACAATTCTGTCCTTGGGAAGAAACAAAAACATCGTTTGTAATCACTTACTGTTCTTGCTGATAAACAATGTTATCTATTGAAATAAATTTATTGGAATCAGATGTAATGTTGGAAAGTAAACAGGAGTCTCCATGTAAAGAAAGAAATTCTGAGAAAAAAATTATAGAATTTTTAACAATTTGCGCTGTATTTAATGTGTCCTTAGAAACCAAAGGAGGGGGAAAAGGTAAGGGTCGATATTGTCTACCTGTTGTCATGGTAACAAGTGTTGTATGCCACTGTTAGACCAGGATTTATTTGCATATTTTATTTTATATTTTTTGAGTGTATTTATCTGCTTCATTGTATTTAGTTTGTTAAAATGGCATTATTTAAGAGCACATTGTACAATGAACAATAACGTTGATCACAAAGTTCAAAAATTATTTGGAATGACATATTAATACGGCATGTCAGATATGACAATGCCCCAAAATATGTATGTCTGCACCATCTTAAACAGTAGTATATATGGAAAAGCTAAAAATGTATGTCTCTCTTTCAAATCCTTCCCATATGAACCTCTTTAAACAGACCACCTGTGTTAACAACCCCTTTAGATGTTCCTTGTCGTAGTTATTCCATTGTGAACTTAAAACCTGTATTAAGAGACCACCTGTGTCTTAAGAGACTATTTTAAAAGTTCCCTGTTGTAGTTATTCCATTGTGAACTTAAAACCTGTATTAAGAGACCACCTGCGTCTTAAGAGACTATTTTAAAAGTTCCCTGTTGTAGTTATTCCATCATGAACTGAACCTGTATTCAGAGACCACCTGTGTCTTATAAGAGACCATTTTAAATGTTCCCTGTTGTAGTGATTTCATTGTGAACTAAACGTGTATATAGAGACCACAATTTAGACTTCTAAAGGGTTGTTTATTCATGTTTGTAATGTGTATACCCACCGTAGTTATCCTGTCCAGGAGGCCAGCATGTAAACATAACGACTCAAAATAGGGATTTATTTCAGGGCAATGGAATTGCATGATTTTAAATCACTCTTACAACATTATTTTCATAAACAAAACATTTTTACTAGAGGACTTTCAGTTAAATGGAAATTAATAATTTTGAATCTTAATGTAGTTTTTGCTTTAAAAGATGTACAAGTTGGTATCAAAATATATCATGATTTTAATACAAATTGGGTCATGAACTATTTGAAGGGTTAGGGATGATGATGACTGTCGACTAATAACAACATGTTTTTTTCTTCCACAGTCGACCAACTTTGCCAACCCGATGTACAATCGTCTATACACAAGTGACAGCACACAGGTGTTGCTTCCCCGGGACATGGACAATAACGAACCCTTCGACGAAAATGGGGACATACATTTCTACGGAAACAAAAAAGACAAAACAAATGGGAAGATAGCCTACGCATAATGACGTGCTTGTGTCTGCCGTACACAGACTTAATTTGTACAGACAACATTCCCTGTGATAGCTTGTGATCAGGTGTCACTCGGTTACATTCCTGTGATGTGTTGTTCACTGCGCATGCTACACCTTCACACTAACGAGCCTGCACCAAGGTCTGCGGACCAACCCAAGTGTTCTTCAGGGTGCTGGGTGCCTTGTAGGCCTTTCTGCACTTTATGAAACAGAAGAGTTCCCTGAAAGGGAAGGAGGCCTCTAATTCTTGTAGAGTGAATATTAAGTGAAAATGTTTCGAGGATGACTGTTTGTGGAGAAGGTTGAATGCTCTTCTGAGGCTATACCAACAGTATGGAAACTTATATCTGCTACTGTTGAGTTGCTATATGGTGAAGAAGATTGTCTGTGTGTATAAATGTGATATTTTAAGCGTGAATTTAAAGATTCACAATGTGACATGTCGTCCTGGGCTACAGGATAAGGACACAAATACTCCTCTGATCTATATTCACAACAAGGGCAATTAATTAGACATAAGTTGTCTAGGAGTACACAAAATATTTTGCCTTCAGCCATTTTTGTTTCCACCTGAACATCAATGACATCAAATTTGTTTGTGCAGTGCACTATAAAAAAATTGTCAAAGTGAATGTGAATAACAGTGGCTAAATTTGTCCTTTCTCCCGGAGATGGAAGCAAAGGGAGATAACTTTGACACCTGCCTGAGATGTAGTCTGCCTTATATTATGTGTATATCCGTTGCTTCAAAAAGATAACATATTTTTGTAGCCCAAACCACTTAATTTAAGAATCCATACTGCACATTATTCCAAATGTTTTAAAAATGTTTTCCATTATTATATCAAAATATTTTTATTGTGTTATTTTTATTATGTTTGAATTAACTTAGATATATTTAGTTATCATTATGTGTATTATATATATATATCAAGTGATGAATTAACAAAAGTACTTTGTTGTGAAAGATAATTCAAAAGTCGCTATTGTGATGTTTCAGACCACTAAACATGTGTACTGGGGACAAATGGTTGTTACAGTGATTGCCAGTTTTGGTTATCTCCCTTTTCTCACCATGTTTCTTGCCTTTAGTCCAGTTTATCACCGACTTGTATAAAAAGGTTACTTAATATCTTAACACCAAATTACCTCTACCATCAGGTCCAACTTCCCCCAATCAAACGCAACCTCATTGCGAGGTATATTCCCTTTAACACATTCACCCCTGAAATTCTGTAATGAACTATTCCAATCTTTGAATCGGAAGAGTTCAAATGTGTCTTCAGGGGTGAATAAGCTTACTCGCTGATGACCCTAGTAATATTAGTCTGATATAAAAAAATGATTGAGGAAATAAAAAAAACAATTGAGGAATTGTTAACAAAAAAGATTTTAAAACTTTTTTTAATACTGAGCTGGAAATAGAAAAACCAGTGTTAAGTGTTTTTTGTACCGCATTTGAACACCATCAAAGTACTCGCAAGTTTTGCAATAAAACACAATATACAGAAGTTAAGCGGAATTATTAAAGCACACAAAACAACAAAGAAAGACTGTTGCCAAAAAATGTCCATTCACTTACAGTATTCAGGTATTTAACTTGTTGTTTTAGGTGTATCAGTGCTGTTAATTATAATTTCAAGTACTTTCTAATTTTCCTGGTGGTAGAGTTATGTCCCTTTTAACCCCCTTTGTTGTAGCACATCCGCAGTAATTTTTCTGACTAATTGACCATGTGATCCAAGATTCTCAATAAATAACATTAATAATTTATTAACCCTTTCACCACTGTAGACCATAATGGACTCATCCAGATCAATGCATGGTACAGTCTACTTAAGTTACATAGGGGTGAAAGGGTTAAACTTTGTTGATTAAATACAACCATTTCAAGTGAAATCATTGTCATTCCAGTGAGTTTTATGTTGGGGAAAATATTCGAAAATGATTCGATATTTAAAAAAAAAAATGAATTAAAGGAAAATGTTCTAAAAATTGTCTTGATCCAAAATTAGTAAAGGTAGGTCTTTCCTTTCAGATTAGGTCAAGGTCAAATGGTAGACTTCATCATTTGTAAACATGTTGTCACGATAAGCCGTGGAATAAAGACAAATTATATTACGATAGCATTTATATAGCTGTCAGTTAGTCAGAATATAACATTTAAAACAAATCTTATTAATTACTTTCATTTAATTGACTCATTTGTTTGTTCACTGTATTGTTTGTAAATTAAACTATTTTAGGAAGTTCTCATTTCATTTCAAATGCATATTTTTAATTACGAGTTGTTAGCCCACATGAAAACGAACATTGCTTATCTTGCATGTGTTGTGCAGTTGTGGATTTTTTTTCTCCACACAAGACGTTATTTATAAGTTTTCGATGGAAGTCATTGCTCTACCAGGGCTAATATAGCCTCCAATCTACGGAATCTAATGATTGGTGGCGTTGTTGGAAGGATTATGTGGATACTGCTAAATAATTACAAAGGGTTACATTGCACAAACTTTTGTCAGAACAGTGATTGATTATCACAAGGCTTACTCCTATGGGGATTGCATAAGTGGGGCTAGCTGTAAAAGATGGACTGTAGCAGGCTTGCTGCAAAAGATGGACTGTTATAGTGAGCTTGTTGTAAATGCTGGACTGTAGTGGGCTAGCTGTAAAAGATGGACTGTAGTGGGCTACCTGTAAAAGATGGACTGTAGTGAGCTTGTTGTAAATGATGGACTGTAGTGGGCTAGCTGTAAAAGATGGACAGAAGTTGGCTTGCTGTAAGAGATGAACAGAAGTGGGCTTGCTGTAAGAGATGCACTGTAGCGGAGTTGCTGTAAAAGATGAACTGTATCAGGCTTGCTGTAAAAAATGGTCTGTTAATTGAGGCTTGCTGTAAAATATGAACTGTAGCAGGCTTGCTGTAAAAGATGGTCTGTAACAGGCTTGCTGTAAAAGATGGTCTGTAACAGGCTTGCTGTAAAAGATGAACTGTAGCAGGCTTGCTGTAAAAGATGAACTGTAGCAGGCTTGCTGTAAAAGATGAACTGTAGCAGACTTGCTGTAAAAGATGCACTGTAGCGAGGCATGCTGAAAAGGCTTAACTCTCGGTGAACTTGACCATAGCGAAGGTGGCTTGTTGTGAAGTGCAGAAAAAAGGTGAAGATGCTCACCATGGTGTAGAGGAGTGACAAATATATATGTGAATTGTACAAATATTACTTGTTGAGCATGTCTTTGTGATAACATATACATTCAAAAGGTTGTGATGAGAAGATAATCAATGTATAATTGTGGCATTCCAGTGTCAGTGACTTTATGTGTTTTGTTTGATTAGCAAGGGAAATCTGTTTTTAAATATTTTATTTTAAAATAATGGATTTTTAAACTGCATCATTTGTAAGGACTCTCACAACTAAATACACCTACAGATTAGGCATGCCTGTGTGACAGATATAGTCATACTAATTGAATTACCAAAAATTGGAATAGATGATGATTCTTTCAATAAGTAAATTTTATACCACTCAAAGTTTTTAAGTTTCTTGAAAAAAAAAGTGTAGATATTGTTTGGTTCTTTCTGCCTCATTCTAAAGATTAAGGGACATAACGCTATCCGATCTGACAAAAGAAAATTACTTTTTGTACTCTCACAGAGGGACATCATAAGTCTATTCTGGCAAAGTCAATGATTTAGGCGTGCGAGTCCCAATAAATGTACAATCATTGTGTTAGTATGAAATTTATTGAAATTATTACATGCGAGAGCAATATGCTGTGGTTTTAACATTTCAATAATGATCTGTTTACCCTATTGAAAGCTAATAACCAAAATAACGTTTCTTTGATAACCTGAATGAATATCCGTTTAATTATTATTAGATATTTTTAATGGAGACAAATAGCAATTTTATCGATGTTTCTGTATACAAAAGGTAAATAGAATATGACTAAAGTTACTAGATCTATATCTGAATAAAGTTTAGAATTTCACAGTTATATTAACTTGAATCTCATTTTTATCTGACATAAAATTATATCACTATACTGTATATTTCTACAAGGAATTTATGGCCTATATATACTGCATGTTATAATTCAGTATTTTTCAGTATTTGCTAAATTTCTTAAAACATACAAGTTATGTCATTTTTCTTATCTTTCACTGGTAATTTTGCATCACTACCGTATTTGTGTGGTTTAAGCTTGCATTTTCCTTTTTTTTCTCAAAAATTGATTGAAACAAAACTTGTGTTTTATCATGAGGTTGAACATATTTTAGTAATCGGAGCTCCTAAATCACTTGTATCAAAGACACCTAGATTAATTTTTCTAATTTAAATTTCTCTTAAATCCAACTGTAAAAATATGTTTTGTATTTTTGTGTGTGAAAACGACCAGTTACAAAAGATTAAATGTATTTCATTTGTGCTGTTTATATAAATATATAATTCCAAAGTGATTTGTATTAAATGTGTTTGAATCATGAATTCCCTACGTGTGTCTATTTTTGGAAAAAGGTGCTTCGATTTATCTGCTTTATGTATTTGACTGTATAGAGTGATCTATTGTGTTGGACAGTTGTTTTACAAACTTTTTGTACATCTCTAAGATTGTTTCATTTAGAGAAAAAGTCAACAGTTAACTTATGGAGGGAAATTATAATAAATTTAGGAAACAAAAAATGAAAATAAAAAAAAATAAAAATTCCAAACTTAGTAAAATCTGAAATTACAAATTGGCTGAAAATTCAAATATTTAGTAACAGATGGTTTTGATCATCATAATTTAAAAAATGTGAAAAAAAAGTATTAAAAAGGCAGGATGTGAAAGAGGGAGCCGGGCCACGATTTCAGTCAAAGGTAATGATGGAGATTTCTTAATCAGGTTCGAAATATTTTTTTCATGTTCGTGTAAATGTTAAAGGTATAAATGGGGAGAAATTGACATTATGAGGTGTATACAAGAACAGTTGTGAGGTACGTCATGATTACGATTTTATATTAACATGTATTCTGATTAAGCATAACTATCATTGATGTATAAATCCCAGATGAGGACTTATTTCATATGCCATCACTTGCATTTCATGTTGTCGAATAACCATGTCGTCATCCAGTCTCTGTGTACATTGAAACATTGATTTATAATATAACCACTGGTTTCATATTTTTTGCCGATTCCTGTACTACCTTCATATTTCAATGGCTCTTTCACATTTGCCAAAACGAAGCTAGACAAACGGTGACGGAATAATGAGGTTTTACGTTATTGTTACTTCACCAAGTTCTATCACGCTCTTTCATTCATTCCTCGATGACATTTTATGAAACTTCATACAAGTATTTGGTATGGCAATGCCTTGAACAGCTTCTCCTTTCGGCTTTCTACGTTGAAGGTCAAGGTCACTGTTACTATTTTTAGAAAAACTTAATTACAATACAGTCAAACCTTAATGTTTCAAACTTTGTGGGACCATCAAGAAAAAACTGAAACATCGCGACTCCGACTCGCGATAACCTAGATAACTTAGATAACCACAATCTTTGTTTCAGACACTAAAACAGAATTTTTGAATTATATCGTAAGGGAAGTTTTGATATACTATAAATAACCACAGCTTTGTTCTGTAGAAATGGAGCTCATATTTTATTCCCTCTTGTCGAAATCGGACAGATTTTTTGTCCGAGTGTAGCAAGTAACTGACCTTCCATTTGATTTATGTTTTTATTAAACCATGGCATTGGTGCTTAAAGTGTCGGTTTTTCTACCATGGAGATCTGTCGACTCCGAACATGTCGGTCCGTCTGAAACAATATTATTGAAATGTGTGTTGTTGTTTTTTTTTAAATGTCAAAATGTATTACAGAGCCTGATTGTTAAAATGTGATTAGTCTCATGGTAAATTAAGGCAAAAGTTTAATTGCGATGTTTCTAAAAAAATAAGTCAAAATTAAAGAGTCATCCCTTCTAAAAAGTCATCTGAAGACTAAGTCCTTGATTGTTTTGCAAATTTCAAATGGTCTCGAAAAATCGTATTTTTGAAAATTTACATTAACAACTCGTTAAGCTATAGCTAGATTTTAAGCAACCAGGTACTGATTGCTATTTCTGTTCGATGTTTCAAGTAATTTTCAAGATGTTTTGAAAACTAATGATGAAAAGCTGCCAAAAGAAAATGATCAAAAGCATGTTTTTGACAACGAATTTTCGCTTTTACAAAAATACATTGTTTTCTGATGCAGATTGTCGTCTACACACAGCAGGGAGATGCAAATTGGATTTTATTGCGATTTTAATTACAGTATTATCTCTGTAATAGTAACAATGTTGTAACAATTCGATTGATGATACATTTGTTTTAAATAGTACAACCTTGCTGTAGTAATTAACTGATAGTATGGTAAAAATGGAATCGGAAAATTGAGTATTGTTCCGGTAAAGATGGTGTCAGTGTTGCTATGGTAACAATGATGTCATTGTTGCTATGGTAACAATGATTTCAGTGTTGCCATGGTAACAATGATGTCAGTGTTATTTTGAGCAATGATGCAATGCTATTGTAGCTGTTATACCACAATTACCATGCTAACAATCAATATAGTTCTTCCAGTAACAATTACGGTGACAGTTTATGCTAGAACTGATGGCAATAGTGTGGACAGTAAAAACTGTAATAAGAACCCTTGTTATTTCCAGGTTATTCTGATGGTAAACAATTACACTATTAATAATCTATGATACTACTAGATATATCCCCCCCCCCTACAGAACGGCTGTAGAATATATATACAAAGAACTACTTTATCCACCAGAACGGCTGTGTGCAGTGATACAAACCACCTCCATTATCAATCAGTACGATTGTGCAATCACAAACCGCCGGCAATTTCCATAAACAAAAGATTTTTGTTTTTTTCATTTACGGAAAAAGCCGATGATTCCCGATTGTACGGCAACGTAATCGGAGACCCGTATACATACAATACAAATACAATGTATAAAGACAGGTATTTGGCATTATGCACCACGCGCGCACCTTTATTCTACAGTATGTCTAAGTGAGGTATTCCATATACTATTGCAATGTTTTAAATCAAAATGACTGTTTATTGTTGAAAGTGTTGTTTTAATCCTAGTTGACAAATACGTTTTGTTATGCTGATAAATGTATACGATAGATAAAGAATGACCAAAAATGTACATATCAGAGTTTTGTGTATGAATACTAAATACGCATATTCTACTTCAGTTTCATATTACAGGTCGTGATCTAACATTGATGGAAAGACAATTAAATTATTTTGTTACCTTATTTATGAACCAAGTTATATTGTCTTCACTACAGTTAATTTGGTAATATAACTACGACACTGATTAAGTTGGATTATTTGTTATCCTATTTCCATTCTCTGTTACTATAAAAGTGGATATTATGTCGGTGTGGAAATGCATGGCGGTATTTTGCGTTGAGTAAATTTGCGCGAAAATATCCACACGCAAATATATATCTATACACAGATATATATATAAATGTATAGATTTCAAACCATTGTCATCGTGGAAATATCCATACCACAGTCATTTTAACTCATTCACCCCTGAAGACACATATTAAGTCTTCCAATTCAAAGGTTGGAATAGATCATTATGCAAGTTCAGGGGTGAATGAGTTAAAGGAGTCACAATGCGAACATTTCCACACGCCAGAATTTCCACTTTTACAGTAAAGGAATTTTCTTTTATGACAGTGAAGGTATCTACACTACACAGATCTGTGATGCCAAACTGTGAAAAAATGATCAAAATAATTCATTTTCATTTCATTCATCCACCTCATCATTCATCCATCATAACGAAACCAAAGTTCCACATTCTTACTTCCATGCTTTGTAAGATATACGTAAATATGTTATTTTCAAAAGAAAATGTTTTTTTTCATGATTGTCATTTGACACAAATAAAGCCATTTTATGATATACAAGTATTTTGTGTTGTTATGCTTTGCATAAAAGGTACTCACGATGACGGGAGCCTCTTTGAAGTTTGTGTTGCCAGGATGTCGTGAATAATGCAATCTCGCTATCCGACTTTCGAGGATATTTTCAATCTCATTTGATCGATTGCAACTAGTCGTATAAATGTTTCAATTATTGCTCTTATCAATGTTGTAATTTTTATTCTGCAAGATGGTCGCCATGGACTCAAATATGAGGAAACGACTTCACTACACATCAGAGAGATGCGGAGACCGACTATGAATCATGCAGCGTTGTATATTGATTAAAAACGACAAAAGAGTTCCACAATGTCGTAAAAAAAAATCGAACTCGATATCGATAAAACTAAGGCAAAATATGAACAAAACAAGTACAAGGATAACACGACCAAGTGTTCCCGAAGGGTAACCGTCTATTAGTTCATTGACGACACCCGCCGTGTGAATCAAGGTCAAATCCAGGTAATGTCACGTCCTCAAAACGAGAACTCGGGGTAGTAACAACGTTAACAAAACCACAAGACACACTGGACTTATGAGCATTATAAAGCATCGATCTTAATATCACACCTAGGGGAAACAGGAATGTTACTATCGAGAAAGGGAAAGTTATTCACGACCAGAAAGTCGAAATCGTCTCACTTATCGTACAGCTTAGTAGTTAACAGTCCGTTTTGGTCATTTAGTAAGCAAGATCGAGGAAAGAAGAAAGTAGAAGGGTGAGTTGTGACTTTGATTTTAAGTTAAAGAGTGTATATATACGATCAATTTGGTCAATAAATGTATTGTAATTTAAAGACAGCATTTCGTCGATATATCTGAATGTTAAATTTAAAGACGAATTGAGGTTCAAACGGTTATACATTCAAAATGAAAATTAATCTTTAAAATACATTGCGTACACTTTCTTGGTCGCGTAGGATTATGAATGTCGTGGACAGCTGGCGATTCTGACATTAAATTAGCCAATTAGCAATGTCAATGTTGACGTCACAATAGACCGGACGTTGTTTTACAGTAGGCCTTGATCTAACATTTGTTGGAGGCAGATATAGAAAAATCCATTACCAATAAAGAAAAACGTAATAAACTTATGAGGTGAATATTTTTCATGTTTCACCATTGGAAAAAAAAAATCAAAATATCCACCCCACCTGTGAAGTCCACTTGTTACTCCGTCTTTGCGTATTGCAGACTTATCTTCTCTTGTGAGCATGTATTGATTGTTACGTCATTGGTTTGTGCAAGAAAATTACGTCGTTTTCTTAAAAATTGATGACGTTACTCTCACAAACAAATGACGTAACAATCAACACCTGCTCACAAGAGCAGATATCTCTGCAATACGAAAAGACGGAAACCAAGAATATATATGTTTAATTCTATGTTGTTAACTGTCTTTATACAGAGATGTTAATTACCTTTTAAAAGAGATGTTAACTACTTTTATAAAGATATGTTAACTACCTATACAAGCGATGTTAACTACCTTTACCTAAATATAAAGAAATGTTAAATACCTTTATAAAGATATGTTAACTACCTTTACCCAAATATAAAGAAATGTTAAATACCTTTATAAAGATATGTTAACTACCTTTACCTAAATATAAAGAAATGTTAAATACCTTTATAAAGATATGTTAACTACCTTTACCTAAATATAAAGAAATGTTAAATAC
>JAUMHH010194680.1:0-13848 GCA_032359455.1 Chlamys rubida
CACCTTGTAAGTGTGTACATCACAGCCACCTTGTAAGTGTGTACATCACAGCCACCTTGTAAGTGTGTACATCACAGCCACCTTGTAAGTGTGTACATCACAGACACGTTGTAAGTGTGTACATCACAGACACGTTGTAAATGATATCGGGACCGAACCATACAACTAAATATCTGAGATATAACCATAACAGGACTGCCTTGTATACACATGTTATTGGTTCTACACAAATCTCAGACATGGGGAACTTACAAGGGTCGTCTTTTGTGTGCTGGTTGTTGGCAGTTTTAGGTGTTGTAGGTAGCTTTCAAGATTTTTGTTGTTTGGAGCGGTTGTTTTAAAATTTAGAAATGTTGGTAGTGAAGGGTTGATAGTTTAAGGGTTGATTGTAGTTAAGGGTTGTTGCCACGGTACCTTTAGGGTTAACTGGTTGTTTTTGGGTGTTAGTAATTTGGGGATTTTTGGTAGTTGGGGGTTGTTAGTAATTTGGGGATTTCTCGGAGTTTGGGGGTTGTTGATCCCCCACATCGTTAATATTATAAACCAAATACAAAAATGTGCAAGTTAAAAATAGCACCAAGCAACAAGCCCATACACAGACATGCTACACGATCTTCAATGGCCAATCCTTGACACACGCAGAACAAGAACATCACTCATACCCTTCTCCGAAATAGTACATCAAACATAGCAATCAACACACGTTCTTGTTAACCCCAGAACACGACACGGAAATAAATTCATCACAGACATCTACACACACAAACACTTACTCTTTTCATGCAACATAACGAAATGGAATCTCTTCTCACTTGCTTTATTAAAGACATGCACGCTATACAACATATACGCTAACAACAAAACACCTTATGTACAGCGTTTTAACCTTCATTAATCTTTAAAGTAAAATGCAAATAATTACCCTGGGCTGAACACCCGCTGTACACTAGGGAAATAATCATCATTATTGATAAACGAATACTGTATGCAAGGAAAGGAATATTTACAGATGCTACAGTATACTCATCAGAACAATTAGAAACGCCTTATATAATCAATGAGAAAGGTGTTATGTAATGATTATAAAAAACCGTATAGAAATAAATTAAAACAAATAGAACGGAAAATTACTATGATTGGATAACGTTGTTGGGAGACAGATTTTTTTATCGGGATCAATTTGACAGCGAATCGAATTAAATTTCAACAGAAACTGGAATTATATAACCATGATACACGTGCAAATGTTCCGCGTGACAGAGTAAGAAAAGGAGCTAACACGCGCCTTTTATGTAAATCGGGAATCTCCTGACAATGGGATGCCACCCTCTTGATCTTATACTCCATTAATTGTCAACAAAGAACAGTGTTAATGGAGAAAACGATCTCTAGCCTAATGTGATGATTACGTCTAATTAAATCTGATAACGTTAAAACAAATGGCCTTTTCTAGTCTTTATTTTTTTATGTTCTTCGTTTACTTTCGTCTGTGAAATATCTTTGAGGTTTTTATCACAAGCTTGCGCAAATTCATGTTGGTTTTAACTATGAGGAGACGATGGGAAAAGAAGAACAAACCACCATAATTCTACAGCTTTTGTGGCCGTGTATGGTGAACATATTCTGCCGCGTGTGACCCATTGTGCGATGGTACTGATTTCCTTGAAATCCGTATACGGCACCGACTGTCTTTGCCAGTTCAGTTTTAATATATGAGAACGAATCCTTCTGTTGTTGCCATTAGTGTATTCCTAACAATGGACTCTCCATACCAGATCTGGTTATCACAGCTTCCGGTCGGCAAGAAAAGGCGGGAGGTGAACCGAACCGTTCATGATTACCGTCTTACGCTGTCTATTGTATGGAACGGCTACTTCCGGTCTACGTCTCGTTGCCATCGTGAGAGTCATATGCATTTCTCTGTTCTAATGACTTCACGCCAATGACCCCCACTTCCGGTCAAGACGTCTGATCGATAATCTTTGCCACTGGTCAGACGAAATGAACATTACTAACTATCTTTACTCTTAACGTCGTGTAATATGAATCATGAATTATAAATTGTCTGTTATGATGTATTGACGATGTTGTGAGGGTCATTCGGGGATGATGGATTGTTTTGTACCCATGTGTGTATCGGTAACGGTGGGTTGTTAAAGTAGGCCGTTAAAACGTAAAAAAACAGTCTTCAGACTTACATAAGTCAATCAGCCAAACTCATCACACCCTTGACCTTTTGATACCGATGACAAATTAGAAAATGTACTTCAGAAAACTGACCAAATATGACATTTATCCTAAAGGAATGCGGATTTGAATAAAATAACTTGTTCGAAATGTTCCGGACATCGCCCTCTATAAATGTTACAAATTATTAATAGTTGATGCAATATATTATTATGAAAACGATTATCAGATGCTTCTTGGATTTTTTAAATATCCTTTAATTGGTATGGTTCAACAAAATAATAGGACTTAGCAAGCGCCTGTGTAAGGACAAAGACGAGACCATCAACCGAACCATCTGCTCGTTCAACGCTTGACAATACTAGTGTCTTCAAACGCATATGTGGTGTAAAGAATTCCTGTTGCTACATTATGATAAAATGAGTGTGTGCATCGTCCAGTAATATGGTTTGAAGCTTGACAATTATAAACAAAATCTCTGACAGAAGTTCCATCTCTCTCAACGGCTAAAACGAAGAATCATGGCAAAACTGAAACTTTAATTTGTCTGTTTTTCCCCCCAGAAATAGTCGTCCAAATTAACAGCTAGAGTTTAAGTGACATAAGAAAAGTTGGTGAGACGGATCGAGTACAGGGAGGGGGGTGCACTGAGTAATTTTCTTGTTAGGACATTCACCCCCTCAATCCTTGACGCGTTTATGCCCTCCGGTATGTTATTAAACAATACCTGACTAGTTTGATGAAAATATTGAGTTAACATCCTCGTGTAGTGTGTATGCGTTGTGTAATTTGACTTTCAAAACCCATCACCTGCCGTCTTGAGATTGAGAAAAGATTTGTATACATCTTAGCCATAAAAACATGAATAATAGAGCGCAAATCCTTCCACTATCGTATTATATATTTAATTACTCGACGGAGTTCTGATGCAACGGATATGCATGTTAAGACGTATCATTTTTATAATAAATTGCACAAAAAATTATATTTTGATCGATGAGCATAACAGGAAACTCTCAACCAAATGTTTGTAATGTTCGAATTGATCATACTAAGGAATGCGTTATCATCTTACATCATTACGTGCCGAGAAACATCTTACCATATCAAATATTCGTTTCACGAACCATTAAAATACAACCACGGACGCTTGATCGTGCAACAAAGATGAGCTTGTATCGCCATGAAATATTAATCATGAAGAAATTGCCCCCAACACATCGATAAATTTGTTCATACAAAATTGCGCATTCTTTTGATGAATGTTTCTTTGAGAAGGACTTCTCCTTCATGCCGCAAGGTATTGTGGGTAGTGCTCCTACGCCAATCGGAACACACCTACTTGGCCGTTTCCGTTATTCGACGAATCCAGATGCTGAGTTTCCATACATGCCCAAGGCAAAATAAATGCCAGTAGGATTATAAAAGCAATATGCAGCGATCGTTCAATCTCAGCATCGATTTTAGTTAACTCTTTTCTACTTTTCGCGTTTAAAATCAAAAGATTCATTTAGACAGATGCTCATGATCTGTTCTTGATTAAAGGTTATACCTATCACTCACGTGGTAAAGCTAACCGACAAATGCAAAAAGCAAATTGACAGGAAGCTGGCATTTAGAGCGCCACCTAGCGGTGTGAAGAAGGCTGGATGTTCTGCTACATAGGTTTCCATTAGCTTCATCATTAATAACAAGATAAGCTGTTCTAATTTAATGACGGGCAGCCGTAGAATCGAACCGGCTCTGTCGATACGGAGTGACATACAAGCATATTACCAAACTCCCAACGAGATGTAACGAAAACGGTTTTAAAAAGATCGGTATTGAATTGATTAAATAAGATAGCGTTGCAATAAACACACGATCTCCGATTAGGGAAATTGATACACATGGGCAGTTTGTAGTTTGACAAAGGACAAAGGTATCAACCACTGCATGGCTGTGTTTAAGCCTCTGTAGAATCGTGAGGGAGGAGGATGATGTTATGCTCTGTATGATGTGAACCCTGTTTAGAGAGTATTGAAGAATAGAGCCTTAGTAATTCCGCCATCTTTGTTTCCAGCAAACGGTGTCTGGTTTACGGACCTGCTGTATCATCAGGGCATTTGTATAAAATCAAAAAAAATCCCTCTAACAATGGCTTAGTAGTTGTACAATCGGATTAGTGAGGTAAAGATTTTCAACTGTTTTTTTATTTCTTTGTCTGTCATTGGCTGAAACAATTCCCTTCATTTTTCTGCATAGTGCAGACGAACTAGAGATATTTAATGCCCTATGTTCGCAGTTAGCGTTATAATAGTAATTTCTCGAATGTGTTTTAATGACATTAGACAATTGTTCAACCTTACAAAAGACATCGATTCAAACGTGTCTTTCTAAATCAGAATAAAAAGATGACGTACTTTTTTCATATTATTATTTTTATCATATTTAGAGATTTATCGAAACGGGGAAGCAACCTGTAAATTAGGTTCCTTGTGCTTCATAGAGCGGAAATGGTCTTTTGCGCATGCGCCAGTGGAAATGGTTTGTTGTGATTGAAAATTGAGATTCTCTTTATTTAATAGTCTTGTAACTTTTTGTGTCAGTCAGGACCAGATTATCCCATGTGACTGTGGAAAGATCGGTAACACTGAAAAGTGATCAGCAACGGAAAGTACTAGTAGCAGTCTGTTTTCTCCATAGAATATGGTAATTTATACTGGAAACAGTCCTCGAAAAAGAACATTGTTTGCACAGCCGACAACATAGTTTGCAACACATGGTCATCGTTTTCATTCTGGCGCAAAAGCGTAACTTGTATATTGTGATTGTCGATCATATGAATCCATATGTATGGTTTCTTTCCAGAGAAAACTTGTTTTTGTTTTTTGATTTCTATCAATACGATTTCTGTTAACAATAATTGAGTACAGAGGGCTGTACATGAACTTGTATAAACTAACAAAATGTAAAGATTTTAGTTGAGAGAAAAAACAGCATCAGTTCTAAAGATTTATATTTCAACACAGTATAACCAAGTAAATAAAAAAATTAATAAATTAATTGGCAATAAAGGTCAGAAACTATTGACAGAATGTTGACAATCTTACTTAAACAGCAAATTGTTCATGTAATAATCTTCGTAAAAGTGTTACGTCTCTCGCGTAAACTCTCGTTGTCGCCACCTCACTTCCGGTGACTAAATCCCGGGACCGTTCGGTTCGAAAGAAACTGATTATTCCGTATATCTCGTCCATCTCCCGTCCGCCGTTTACACACAATCTTGGTTATTACAGTTGGGCACGGCACGGTTGGGGTTAATTGGACCACAAGGGACAAGGTTATAGCAAGGTAATGGTCTGGTACGGCTCGGTCGCCGACGCGGACCCCGACAATGGTCGGTAGATTGTATTATTTCTTGTGTAAGACTTATGCCATAATGGCAAAAGTTCTTGTAATGTTATTTATGACAGATTCTTGTTCTTTGATTTACAGACACGAGACTGCTTATAGACACTGTTAACGAAATGAGGGATGTAAAAGATAAAATAAGTCAAGAAAACGAAAAATAAATGTATAATTAGTTATACGAAAATGCGAAAAACAAAAGTACATAAACATATTTTATGTTTAATGTTTGATATGTTTTGTGATTTAATGAATAATGAAAAAAATACTTTAAAGATGTATACCTTTATGCATTATACATGTTATTTGTTTTTGAGTCCACCCCCCCTTAAAATTATTTTTCTTGATTAGCTAATAATATTGATTTACCTCAGTTTATTTGAACTCAATTAATTAACGTAATTGTGAAAAGTGTTTATTTGGAGTGTGGAAGTCTTTTTAATCTTAATAACGTGGCATAAATCCTTAACACTATAGACCAAAATAAACACTTGAAGTCACATTGACACATGGAAAGATTTCCCTCACTAGACAAGTCGATTCTAAAGACATATTTCCTAAGGGAAACCTATATATTGATCACGGGTCCTGATCGATACCTGAGCTGTTAACTCGGTGATTTGGTCGTTCCGCTATCCGCATTCCTGTTCCGATCGGCAGTTTCCTGACATTATTGAATATTAACGTAACATGCAACACTATAAATCTGAAATTTATTATGTTCCGAATGTCATGTCCTCCGAACGTCTATAGACTACCTTGTGTACTTCTACTCTCCGCTAGGCGTCACTCCGAAATAATTATAATACTGTAATAATAAGTATGACAGAGAAAAATGGTAGTAAGGTAAGTAATCCAGTCGAAAGACTTGGTTGGACTTTACACAACCATCTAATAGGAAGGTTACAAATTGTATATAACTTACAACTATTTTTGTGCTTACGTGTCTCCTAGATGATAACACAGAGGGACAATCCTTTATTCCGGAAAGAGTCCTATATAAGTCGCCCCTGACGATCATGCAATAGGACCCCCGTTGATAAGCAGGGTATCAGGATGATCTTAATGTAATACAAACATGCAAACAAAGGAAAGAAAAAATAACATATATTAATCATTTTTATAAAATATATACACATGTAGTCCAGCATGAAAGTCAAGCACACACATGACTCAAATCGTCCGTGTTCTAATCAACAGATAAAGTTTCCAAAGCCTCATTCATCTAAACAAGAAATACAAAAAAATGTGTGTAGCTTTTGTTACGACCTCAAACGTGTTGGTTTATCCTTCTTTCTCGACATCTTCTTGTCGTGTTCAAATGAATCAACAGAACGCTTGAAACGGGTTCAATTAAAGCAGAGACAGTAAATGCAAGCATCTTTATGTGTTATCTCATTGACAATATGACAGCTAATGTATTTCATTCATTATTTCTTTCTGATAACAACTTCTTGCCGAGTTGATGTGGATATATATCGCCAGTCCCAAGTCATGTGCAGCAATTCGATTGGATGCTAATGTATGGTTGACAAGTCACGTGACCCTCGTCTCTAGGGAAGCAAGCTTGTCACCAAAGGAAATCAGATTGCTCTTAGATGTAATTAAATCTCTGAAATGTCACTTAGACTCAACCTAATGATGGAACAGTCATTGGGAACTGTTTAAAAGTACTCCGCCATTTTGTTTTAATAAGGTTGTCAGTTTCCATCTGATCTCCAATCAGATTGCTATAATGAGCGGGAAGCGCGAGCGCGGTGTAGAGTTCCGGGTCAAAGGAGCCACTGTCAATGGTGGAGAGAAGCCAATATGGAATAATCCACCACGCGACCAGTGGTTCAACTTCAAAGCGAGATTCATTGCAAAAGCATGTGCTGTGGTCGTGTCGTTTGATCTTCGTTGAGACCGCACAGCATCTGTTCGTCACACAAACGAGAAGCTGGAGGCGATCACAATAAAGAAGGACGACAAAATTAATATGTGGCGCAGTAGATCGTAATAGATGGTAATGCGACAATTTTTGCATCGTTAGAGAAAGCGTTGCTGTATTTAGTCAGACACTACCTACTCCATCACGAAAGTCACGTGCTATGAGGCGTATAACGTGTTTTCAGTTTTGTGTATTTACTACTTACAAGGATCAAACAGAATGCTGTCATCATTCATACGGGTAAAATCGCGAATAGGTTATATCCACCTGTATAATGAAGCCCCAGCGGATTTCATGCAATGTGGATCATACTGGCATGAATGCTTTTAAAACAATCTGCGTTTAATACGTAATTTTACACTCTGAACTTAATAAATATTAATATTTAGCTAAAATTTGCGGTATCTAAGTTTCTTCTTTATTTAGGATTCTAAACTAATCATTTACAAGAGGATTTGCATTTGCGGGGGGAACAGCGATAATTGCACCCATTGTAAAAATATATCTTTAGGGGTTTGTGACAATTAAATATTCGGCAATCTACAGCAATTGGGACTGAAAGCACATCGCGAAATATAACTGATTCACGAAACCAAAATGTGGGTTTTGAAAAAAATAAGTGCAGATGATTCATATGATCATTCCATCAAAATAAACTACATGTCTGCTTTGTTCCTAAATTAGAAAAAAAACGCAGAATGGAATGGGCTGATTTAGCATCTTGATATATGATGTTTCATTTTTAATGGAATTGAAACCTTCGTTGGGATTATCACCATAAATCCAGCGAATGTCACAATGAAATGGTCGGCGTAGCGAATAAACATGACTACTAAAGCCGTGTTAGGTTCTATAGAGAGCTTGGCTGTGTTGTTCCATTACAACTTTTGACATTATGGCGTACCGTCCTTGTAATAAACACTCTTTGAGAAAGCAATATATCTCAGGGCAAATATTTCAAACCTAAATGGCACTATTCCATGATCTGATTTTTTTCCTACTGTTTTTTTTTAAAGATAAAATATTTCCACTCTCTCTTGGAAAGGTTTCATAACGCCGTCCCTTTAAAATAAAAAATAAATATCCGAAGTGTTTTTAGGTGAAATCCCTGAAATTAGATAACCATATACAATATATCAGTTATTGACTTTTGTTCAGCTGTAAAATAAGGACCTGAAAGAGAAATATATCAACCGAGGCGGAGTAGACATCACCTTTCAGGATCATATAACAAATATTAACCGAAATACAAGTTCTTAATCTATTGTTATAGATATGAAAATACAATGTTCTATAAGGAACGTGAGAAAAACCGTCAAGAGAAAAAGTTCTGCATTTTGCAGAAAGAACTCTGACGGTACAATTGAAGTTACGTCATAAAGATAATATTGACTTGATGTTTCTAAAAATAGTAACGCAATGTTAATTTCACAAATCACCAACCACCACGTGATTGTGATTAAAGTACATTTTTAAACTTAGCGAACAAGTTTTGGTTTGAATACGAAAGATAGCGTGTACAAAAAATTGCAAATTGATTTATACTGAAAAATACACTGGATGCAGTCAACTGATACGAAATAATACAATGCATGAAATCAACTGGCACGGCAAAATACTGTGCATGCAATCAATTCTATTGCATGCAATTGGTATGCAATTGATTGATACATTCAGCTTGTTATGTACACTCGTGTTCTAATTAATAAGAATAGCAACTCTCAAATCTGAAGTTAAGGAGGAAGGATCGACCCCACATAAGAAGCTTGCCAATATTGGTTTTACTGTGAGAACTGTCGGTGAAGAGAAAGGTAACCCGATATAATTGATTGGGACAAATCTCACAAATTGTTGCTGTCTTCAGATCTTGTTTGGCATTAAAACCGTGATGTGTACTTTATAACACACATTCATCAACTCGAGGAGGAGGAGAGTACATCGTTCTAAAGTCACAGGAATTTCACAGCGCAAAGAACAATGGCAGGCAAACAGCATGTGGCTGTATTGTAATGAATGATTTTCGGATAAAACAAATCCGGGACTTTGAACGTATATTGTCTTGTGGCGTATCATGATTTGATGGATTATTACATTAGTGTGTGTAGTATTGTTACTTTTTGTAGGCTTATATACCACACGAGAAATACAATAAAATCGCAAATGTGGTTTTAAAACTACATTATGCAATGTCGAGACCTTCGTATTCTTTTCTATATTTTATGATCAAATCGCCATATTGAATCCACATGAAAACAATTTCAGAGATCTATTGATCACTCCTCTTACATATCTTGTCAACTCCTCAGCTTCCTGAGGCTGGCATTTACCCAAGCAGAAATCGAATTTGTCCCCAAAGTCGTCCCAAGCAGAATGAAACAGGTTATAATTCTCCGATCCCGGAAAGTTTCATTTACAATTCATGCTTACCCAATCTCACCTTTAAGTTGTGCTTCTGAAATAAGCGTTCTCTGTATCAGCCGTCTACTCGTACTTTGATTGCTTAAGGGTGTTTTTGTGCTTTTAGCCATGGGACCTACAGTTTTGAGTCAAACCTGAGGAAAACGAGCGCCAGAGAGTTTCATAGTGGGTAGCCATAATAGCATCGCTAACATTCCACAAATTAACTTGAAATCGAACCCCATTGGAAGGAGGTAGGTGCTTAAAGTCTATGATAACAATGTGCTGAAACCTATTTGTACCGCTTGGTTGATTTGAGCAATCAAGATGATATCCAAACAGGTATTTTAAACTCATGATCTGGCATTTTGCTGAAAAAATAACGAAAAATTCTTCTTTTCAATTAGCCAGATTGTATCGCTGGTTTCTTTTAACTTTTATTTGTCGTTTGTTTGGGTTTTTTTTGTTTGTTTGTTTATATCAGAGCTAAACATGATACTATAAAATCATCACTAGTTTGTTAGTGACGTAAAGACACGACGTTTACCCCAGTGTTTTTGGCGAACTGAGTAACAGACACGTTCGAATACATTCCAATACCGGAACCGGAAGTAGATAATACCAATATACAGACGATCTCAGAAACAGCATGACTGTCTAGGAGAAAATGAAAAGCCGACGTCATGGAATTGCTTTTCAGTCCTGGCAAAGCATACCCAGCATGATGTGGGCTGTTGTGAAACGTGAATGTCTGGACCGGAACTACAAGCTTCACGTTATGAAAGATACAACCGGAAGTACTGTACATGACTTTAGACAATGAATTTCATTGAGAACTTATGACGGAATTCTGGCCTTGTTCAAAGATATAAAAATCGGTAACTTGATTTTTGGATATAAAAATGAAGGATATTAATAACGGTTTTCCGTTGAATGCCTTATATATTTAACAAGTATGGCAGATTACCGCTATCTATTCTGTTAAACGATTGAAATATATATCATTATTTCATATAATAAATCGTAGATTTTCTCTTAAATTTCTTTCTCAATACTAAGCTTATCTTTTGTCGCCATATTTTAATGGCGTCAAGCTTGATTGGTCAATACTAAACGTGATATTTTCATACTGTGACAAATATTAATGTTGATATTTGTCATGGTGTGAAAGATATCAGTTTTATCAAGCTGATAGGATTCAATATCTCACTGGTAAAAGTTAAGTCTAAGAAAATAAAGTGTCAGCATGTGACAATACTTATACATAAAAACCTCCTTAAAATGTGCATTCGTGCGATCGATAAAAACGTTCAGCAGCTGTTGAATATTACACAACTTCTGTGTAAATATTAACTTGTCTTTATCCACTCAGTCACAACTACACTCTTTTCCAGTGTGTTTATCCACACGGTCACAACTACACTCTTTTCCCGTGTGTTTATCCACTCGGTCACAACTACACTCTTTTCCCGTGTGTTTATCCACTCAGTCACAACTACACTCTTTTCCCGTGTGTTTATCCACTCGGTCACAACTACACTCTTTCCCTGTGTGTTTATCCACTCGGTCACAACTACACCCTTTTCCTGTGTGTTTATCAACTCGGTCACAACTACACTCTTTTCCCGTGTGTTTATCAACCCGGTCACAACTACACTCTTTCCCCGTGTGCTTATCAACTCGGTCACAGATTTGCCGTTTTTCACGTGTTTAAAAGCCATAAACTAGATTTTAATTTGAATCAGATATATATAAACAATACCAATTGAAAGCTGACCTAGTTGGAATCGGTGCTATCATCCCTATCAGCTTAAAACTGGGCCTGTTTATAGCAGCGCCTCTGAGGGTATTTGTGTACAACACAGGGTATTTAATTCGAGTGCTCATGAATAGATTCGTATATTATTGGCAATATGCTCTTCCACGCAGACAGATTAGCAGAGATGAACGGAACGCCAATATTGGCACAAACCTCTGCTCGGCGAATACCGATCTATCGCTGTAACGTTAATACATTGCATTTCACTTGTAAACAGTGAAAGCATTACGTCAAATGATTTACATCTGAAATAGGTTAACCTACAGCACGTTAATCCAATCGTCTCCTCGACCCGCTTATTGGTATTGGCGTGTACTCAATAAATGTTCAAGAAAATCTCACAAGCTTTACTTCATTTTAATACATTCGTCGAGTCATCGCAGGAAATAAAATTAAAAAACGCAATGGAAAAATATTTCTAAAAGTAGGCGTTCAGAATCTACAAATACAATTTCGAGAAAAAGTTCGTCTAAACGGGACTTTGAAATAAATATTTAAAAAGATAAACATATCAAATTTTATCTTGATTTCAAGTTTTCCTAGAAATGCTCGGCGAAAATAGAAATGAAATTCGGATTTAGAAAGTCTGTTTAATATTCCCTGAAGGACGGCAAACAACACGTCCAATATGTGGGTTACATACAGGTACAGTAGTTGCAGACTTAACCAATTTTCGTGCCGTACTTTCAACAATTTAAACGGATATAATTTTATTCTCGAAATCAACAATTGCATGTCAGTATAAAACAAGAATATCAATTGCAATAAAAGATCGATAACAATAACAAATCAATGACGACAACAGATCGATAACAATAACAAATCAATGACGACAACAGATCGATAACAATAACTAATCAATGACGACAACAGATCGATAACAATAACAAATCAATGACGACAACAGATCGATAACAATAACAAATCAATGACGACCACAGATCGGAAGCATTAACGTATCGATAGCAATAGCAGATCAATGGCAACAAAATGTCAATAACAATAACAGATAGATAGGGGGGCGTAGAAATGAATGATAAAAAGTCCCTTTCGCCCGCGATTGTGTATGCAATTATTTCGAGAAAGCGTAGAAATAAAGCACCTTACAACATGTTTGCGGTAAGCTAGATGGCAAAGAAAATGAGTGTGTCTTTATGGTTTAACGGTTCAAAGTTTTATGGAAATAGTGTTTATACGTCAACACACAGCCTCGCACTCTCCTCGAGAAAACGAAAAGGCGGCCTTGAAATACTCTTACTAACTATTGTTAAAAGCAATATTAAGTTTGTATTTGTTGTGTACAACTGTCAGGCAGTCATAAAGTTTCACAGGAAATGTCGACAATAAAAACAGCGAAGACTCCTTCATAGATAAGCGCGGATTAAGGAGACAGCGCTCCCGGTAATTACGGCGCTGATTAGGTTGAACGTTCTGGTATTAGTGAAAACTGACGACTAGGAGGTGTCGACCGATAGAGCTGGAAGTAGGCGCCATAATTATAGACTTTGCTGAGGATTACAAAATTAAATTGAAATATTGAAATGATAAATTTTGACAAAATTGGGCGTTATCAATTCGAAATCTTGTTAATTTAATACAATCGTGCAATTTTAAATCAGAAATCATAATATTTTTATATCATAAAATTAATTTTTAAATCTGTTCGAATCCCGTTCTCCCTGACGCTTGTGTGTGAAATATACCCATGTCTAATAGGTTATGTACGTCTTAATATTATTAAAATTTTCAGGACTTACTTTACAGTTATATATATATATATATACCAAAAAACCTTGTACGCTTTGTATAATTTTTGCATAAATTTGCGAAGGTTTTTTTAAAAAGGCTTTTCACGGTAAATACCGAATATATGACAGCAAAAATGGTTTTCGTTATTCATTATTGTCGAATTTAAGAACACTTAGGTGCATTGTTCCAGTGAATATCTATTAATTTCTGATAAATATAAAACAGACACATGCACTTAACAAAACATTGCGCTGTTACTTAAAACTGTCAGAAGTAAGAATTTCAAATATCACGCCAGACATTTTGTTGTTGTCTTTTTGTTTAATATCGTTTGGGGAACAGTCAAAATTAAATTATGTAACATGAGACGGGGGGG
>JAUMHH010194691.1:0-13848 GCA_032359455.1 Chlamys rubida
TCATTGGATGTTAGCACAATATCCACACTCATTGGATGTTCGCACAATATCCACATTCATTGGATGTTAGCACAATATCCACATTCATTGGATGTTAGCACAATATCCACATTCATTGGATGTTAGCACAATATCCACACTCATTGGATGTTCGCACAATATCCACATTCATTGGATGTTAGCACAATATCCACATTCATTGGATGTTAGCACAATATCCACATTCATTGGATGTTAGCACAATATCCACACTCATTGGATGTTCGCACAATATCCACATTCATTGGATGTTAGCACAATACCACATTCATTGGATGTTAGCACAATATCCACACTCATTGGATGTTCGCACAATATCCACATCCATTGGATGTTAGCACAATATCCACACTCATTGGATGTTCGCACAATATCCACATTCATTGGATGTTAGCAAAATATCCACATTCATTGGATGTTAGCACAATACCACATTCATTGGATGTTAGCACAATATCCACATTCATTGGATGTTAGCACAATATCCACACTCTTGGATGTTAGCAAAATATCCACACCCATTGAATGTTAGCACAATATAATTTGTTAGTTAGCAACAAAACCATCGAAAATAAGCACCACATCTACTAGAAGTTCGCAACATTTGGAGTTTAAGATCCGTTGGGAATGCACACCAGTGTTAAGTAGAACATAATGCAGTATTAACTTGTCTTTGCTACTCACAAAACGTATCAATGCTAATGTATTTCTTTGATTTGCGCCGCCGAGTTTAATTAATGTTGTAAGCAATCGTACAGGTGTGTTACGTTTCCTTATTTATCACGGACAGGTGCGCGCAGGTGAAAAACGAGAAATTGGATGAGCAAATAAAAACTTGAAATTGACGAGATTGAGTTTTTGTGCTAATTTGTTATTCTAATGACTGCCACCTACACGATACATTCATCTTACATACGATCTATAGACACAGTGCATACTACACTTCTAATATACTGTACGTACATCATACATTCAAGATTTTATTCAAACTTTAGGCCTTGGACCCGTCAGTGTATAATAGATACAAAATCACTGGTGTGACAATGTATAGAAATGATTCGCTGTACATAATATACATGATAATTTAAGGGTTCTTAGTTTGTTAGCTTCAAATATATGTCCCTAACATACAGTACATATATAGCTTTTTCTATTTTATATATAACAATTTTTAATAAACCACATTCTTTAACTTTTAAATTACTACAAATTAAAGAAAAATGAAATTCATCTTTAACATCAGTTACATCCCTAATGATACCGGACGTAGCGGTCACAGTGGAATGAGTTTTTTTTTTCTACTGAATCAATTTTTTTCAGTTAGTCACAATGTATACCCGAGTGCACTAATTTCTAAATATGTATTTTTACTATATTTTAAATACGATCACTTGAATAAGTTCATTTAGAGAATAATATATATAGACAGTAACTGAATGTTCCTAAATTACATCTGGTACAATATAAAACACAATGTAGTAGGTTATATTGCTGTTAATGAAGCATACGTCCATTTACTCTGCTACAATAATTCAATTCAACTGGAATAGACGAGTGGAAAAAAGTTTTAAAATTAATTGACTGTATTTACATAATTCTACTCAAAGGTATTAAAAAGAAAAAGTACAGCAGTTGTGCTCTAGAAATCAATAGAGAAAGTAAGTTCAACAGATACTACAGCTACCCATACTCCTGGGAAATTCTTTGCTGTGTAAATATTAACACCCGGTTGATAGTTCGGACTATCACACTCCTCAATTAATCATTTAGCGGCAAATATCATCTGCATAAATTCGAACGAAGAGTTCGCGTTACAAATAATAAAGCTGACAGCATGTCTAACAATAAAAGGAAGAAAACGTTGAATTTGACAAATTTCCTGACGTTTAGGATGAAGACTTGGGTAATTTTTGGCATAAAAAAGCAGAGTAAATACACCATAAAAGCGTACAATATAAAAAATAGTTACAAACATGATGTACCTGTGGGTCAAACACGCAGAGAGAGTAGATGAAATACTAACATCGACACACACGGAGATGTCCATTGTTCTATACTATAGTTATCATTTGGATATTTCAGATGAGGGTTGTCAGCTCCTCAACTAGAGCATTTTTCCAAGAACGAACAAACCTGCTATCATCCCCAAAGCTGTGCAAGAAGTGTATACTGTACACAATATAACACAGAAATGGAAACAATAGTATACATTGAATTGTTGAGTTTGAAGAAGTGCAGATTGTTTTAAATTTTGTTTGATTTTTTAAAAGATATATCTATACGTTTTGACAACAATGAAGAATAGTTTATCTTTGGTATTTGGTTTTGATTATTTGGTATATGAGTATCGCGACGCTATAGTTGCATGGTAGATTGCATTTTGAACAATATACTTATGCAACAAGATGCTACCAATAAATCCGATGCATTATCTACGAAATTTCAGTATCAATGGGAGAAAATGGAATAAACATATTTATATTGTCTAAACCATGTACTTACAGTACACGCAGTTATATAGAGAATTTATTTCTTCTCTATATATTTTCTCTATATATCTACCAATGTTTACTATAAATCATATCTTCGTACCTCTTACATACACTCGGACGCAGCTTTCGGTTCTGTTCAAGTGAATTCCGTTGATCGTCACCTTTCCTCTTAACCTATTTTTTGTCATCTTTTCTAAGATTTTCTTAATGTTTCTTCTTTTCAAACAATTTAAATGTCAATGTTGCTGAATAGTTTTTAATGAGATTTATAAGGACGTATCAATGTAAAGAAACACCTTAAGGTTTAAAAAAGAAAATGAAAGAAAGAAATGGTCATGTCATTATAAAAGTATGACTATGAGGACTTTAATTTCACGATCGATAACATTCCCTCTCTCAGAAGAAAAATGCCAGCCTGCCTTTGTAGGGAATTTTCTTTCATAGCTTAATATAAAACATTTCTGGGAAACGCTCTTTTGGCCCGAATACTACTTAGCAAGGGTTTTCAACTAGAGGGGCGTTCTTCTACGCTGAACAACTTCAAGACAACACGTGACCTGATTTTAACACTAACATTTCAGTGTGTAGTTGACGACCCACAAACTCTCCCAGTTTTGACTGGAATCATCATGACGGGTGTCATGTGTGGTGACATCTGGGCCCGTATTCATGAAACCGTTTTCATGCTCAAAGTCAGGTTTTGTGCTCAAACCCAATCTTATTCCAGTGAAAAAAATATGAAAATTACATTTTGTCAATGATCTGGAAGAATTTGAGAGAGTCTAAGGGCTGAATACCGTTTTGGATGTTTACACTTTTTGACTGTGTAACCTGATTTTAAGCCAGCGGCAAGAAATTCGGTTTGAGCACAAATCTATGTTTGAGCACAATAACGGTTTCTTGAATACGGGCCCAGACATCATGATGGGTGCCACGTGGGGTGCAGGAATCGCTTGCCCCTCCGACAAACTGAATTTCTCCTCCATTTTGCGGGAAGGATTAAATCGTGGAAAGGGTAATCAGACATGTCATTCACTCAGAATACCACTAGTTTCATCTCAACAAGCCACCATGACTAACACATATCCGCCTTAAACATCCAGACACTACGCTAGTCCGAGCATCCATCCCCCTTTCACATAACCGATGGGGTGGTCTTCAACAATCTAAATCCTACTTAGGGGAAATAAAGTAAATTTTTAAATGTATTTTAAGCATGAACATACCTGGATGAAAAAAAGGACTGCATAATTTCCACCCATTCAGGTATATAATGGTTAAAAGCCCCACTTAACAGGTGCGAATTGTAAATTAGTTGGGCAGGAGCGACAGGAAAACGGCATATTGTAGCCCTCTGAGTCGTCTCCTTAATGTCACCGAAGCATGTAATGTTACAAACACATATTAAACTGAAGTTCCTTGTGCTACGGACAAAACTTTTACGTATGGAACCATTTCACGGCGACTTTCTCAAAACATGTAGCCGGTAGGACCGTGGTGAATCATATCGGCGTGTAACCTTTCCATAACACCACATTACCGTTCACTTTTCTCTCTACTCCCTAACAACGTTTTTGTATCCTCGTGCCTTGCTTGGTGATACCTCACTTTGACCGTAGTGCTGAGCGTTCGCCCTAGTGGGGTAGACAACGGGTTCTGTCCCCCTAAGAATGGTCAAAGTAGTCCCGATAACCTTTACTACAGTATCATTGTCCTGTCCGGTAGTTTAGTGTTACATACCGGTGCGATTCTGAGAGGGTCACTGTGTACAGTGCGAGTCCGATGATGACGTACTATTTACAGATAAGTTCATTCAAGGACGTACCTCCATGGGTAATGTATGCATGCGTGTGTGTATGTGGTATGTTGGTGTATTTGCCTTTTTGCGATAGTGCGTATCTCGTGCCGAGCTACCTCAAATTATCTGACATATACCTACTCATAACGGACTCTACTATTCTATTTTTACCAGACTGGGTGACGTGTGGGGAATCATCAATTATTTCCATTCTTCTATTTTGTTTATATTTTCTAGTCTCACACATCAACAGGTTACGAGAAGTAAAAATAAACGTTGTAATATCGCTAAATGATAAATATTGAGCGTATACTACAGTGGTAGGTCCATACCACGTGATGTCATTTATCAATCACTATTGCATATTTTAGATAGGCAATACATCAAAATAAAATGTAAAACACTTTTTTCTTCCCTCCAAACTTGTTTGTCTACCTGTTTGTTCCCGTACCTGTAGCAGATAAGACCACCAATCTAAACACCTGGTCAAAGCTCTCGAGCGCGGTGTGGCCTGGGTAGCTAGGAAGCAGACGACACTTGGGCATGAACTAGGAACGATCTTGTATGTGAAGTACTCAATACAAATACTACTGCTGTAAAAATTCCTGTTTAAGATAGCACCTGTTCGGATTCATTGCCAAGTATAAATGGATTAAGTTATTTTTGAAACCCATTATCATAAATCTAAAGTATTATAGCGGCGGTAGTTTGTTTCATTGTGCTCAATGTTCACTTCTCTGCCAGCCTCCCGTAATGACAGCGTACTCAGGGCTCACACTACGAAGTTTGTAGTGCGAATTATGTGAATTCGCAAATGAGTTTGGTTTGGTTTGGTTTAATTTTGTTTAACGGCCTATTAACAACTAATGTCATTTAAGGACGTGCTTCCATGTGTGTTGTGTATACGTGCTTGCGTGTGTGTATGCAGGAGACAGGGCATGTTGGTGTGATTGCCTCCTTGTGATAGCGCGGATCTGATGCGGACTTTATAGTGCTATCTCACTGAAATACCATGCCGAAGGCACCCAGCACAGCATTCCGCCCGGTCACATGATACTGACAACGGATGAACCAGTTGTTGCCATTCCCTTAAATGCTGAACATAAAGCATTGAATAACAACGACAGAACCCATTGCCTAATCAGACTAAGTGTTTGTAAACATTGGGCAAGTTATTATGGACACCTGCTTTACAATAATCACGTCTGAAGAATAATAACGCTGCTTCAAACCAATTTAAGTCATTTTGTCAATTAAAGGTGTCCACCGTCTGCCAATATGTGAATGGGTTAATGAGATGCATTTGTCTAGTATATGTATGAAGCAAGAATGTTATTGATGCTCTGCCATATTGTTCAACCACTGCGCCATGGAATACCCCTATTTATATATAAATATATATATGTGTGTATATTTGCATATACACGTAATGTAGTAAATCATGGGCGCTACCATTTCGTCTGCTCATTGGGATGGAGACAGAATATTAACAAATTTCTATTAGATCAACACATTGGCGTCACACCACTTGTACACTTGTTATGAAATCTATGATAGAAAACAAAATTGAACTTTTTCTTTTTATATAAATGACTGAAATGTCTGGAAAATGGAGGTAACAAGTGAATGTTTTAACCTTTTATGTAATTCAGGTAATGTTGTGATTGGCAACTCAACTTGCGGCAGTATATTAATAACTCATTTTTATTTGATGAAAGTGAAAAGAACGGTTTCAGTAAATATTTCATCTACAAATTTCTGAAGTGATGGTCGTAAAAATAAACAAACAGACTAAATAAAAATGCTTCTATTTGTTTTTGAATATAAATATGCTTGGAGATTTTAACTTTTTAAATAACATTTTTTAACTATTTCAGAGGACATCAATGAGTATATAACAGAAAAGACTTATAAATAGGCTTAAAGCACTGCATAATTATAGTTTACCACAACATACAATGCATGCACTAAAAACGAAATCAAAAAGTCCTGACATCCATTACAGTAATTGTAACCCTGCTTGGCCACATGCATACTAAGCTTTATAAAGTACTAACAGCCTATGGGTAATAATGATCGTCAGCACTGTGTTTATTAAGGACTTGTCTAGGGTTTAAGACGGGAAAGTAGGAGTTCATATTTCAAAAGGGGAAAAACAGAAATGAAAAACATCGGATAATATTATTTTAATTAATAACTAAGTATAAACTATAAGTCTCAACACTATTGAGATTTGGTTCACCTTTTATCAAAGGTTAAAGGGAAGGGTGAAATAGAAAATGTGTTAAATAAGAGACCTGGCCTCCATTTGTTGTTGAAAATATTCGGTCCATTCCTCCGCACTGTTTCACATACCAAAGAAACCAGAGTAAAGAACACTCATAGGGTTCAGAGGTCACATTCACATTGACGAACTTTGTGACGAAAGTCATGACATTCCTGTGAACAGCAATAAGATCAGGAGACATTGTGAGAGATTTTATAAACAATGTGGCATACTGCACTGCTTCAATTTGACATGCACACCCTACATATTCTTTTGAAAACCATTTAACCGCAGCCCTTGACAAATGAACGAAAGGATTACAAGTATGCATCCAAAGCATGTCCTGATAGTTTACACTCTAAGCTACATGTCCCATATAGTGATTTAAGTATGAAAAATAAGCGTGCTTTATATATTTAAAATATGAAATTAGGGTGGATATCTTAATGTCGAATAAACGAGAAAAGGTCAAAGTTAACATGAAATGCAACTGTTACTTGAAGAAGCTACCGTTTGCTGAAGGAAATGATTGAAGTTGTAATGATGAAGACAATTATTAAAGAGTGTTCCTACTTTGTCCAGACGTTTTTGTCGAGGAACTGCTGCATTGTCATGTTGTCCCATTCTTCAGCATGTGGCGCCTTCCAGGGAGCATCAGCTGGAATCTTAATCAAGGGAGATTACTATAAAAACACAGAGCAAAATCTTAAACAGGGGAAATTAGTAAGACGAAAAAAAGAGCAGGAAATCTTAAAACGTACAGATAACTAATAGAAACGCTAGGGGTCTAAGACCAAGGCGAAAAAATGGGAATCGGAGTTATGAAAACGAAAACAACAGGCTCACCAATGACAATAAGCTAAATAAGCATCTATTGTATATTGAGTAAGATAAAAGAATATGTAACAACATGTCTACATTTTTCGAACCACACTGATTAAGCTTTTTTGCCTGTGTTGCGATCGTAACCGACGAATTCGGCTGGGGTTGTTCCTGCGTTGGAAGCATGCTTGGATACATCATGTTATTATTGATCATGTGAAAAAAGCGACGTTGAAAGCTTCTTAGTCACTCTGGTAGCTCAGACATTTGAGTTATATCTAACTCGTGTTAATTTATTTATAATGTATAACACAGGATGTTAACCGAGTTGCTTACTATAATTTGAAAATTAACTAGATATTTACATGTAAATAAACAGAGTGACCTGCTTTCACAGGCTTTGTGACCTCTTTCTCCCATTACGTTCACTTTATATGTAGAAAACAGTGTGTTTCTGTCAGAATACATTATAACTGTTTCCGATTTTGGAAACACTTGTCGTGAATTATAATGTCATAATAACAGAGATGTATACATACAGAACCCGTAGTTAACTGACGTCAAATGGACCAAGGAAACCATGTTCAGTGTACATGTGTTACCGAATAGTAGGTGATACAAAAGGCAGTTTTATCAAATGAGTGAGAAACTACTTATACGTATTTCTAAGGGAAATGTGAACACTTAATCCATTAATAGTACACGTAAAACCATCCATTCATGTTGATATGGAAAGCAACAATATATATTTAATGTATCAATCCTTGCTGCACGATATGGTACGAAATAAACTCTTCCCAATAGTTCTAAAACTATCTCAATTTTCACTGTTAACAAATTTATAAAATAATTCAAACGAAAAGAAATATGCATTGTGCATTGCCTGAAAGTTGCAGTTAATCATGTAACGAACAACTAAAAGCAAATCTAATCACGTAAATTACACTTTTAGGGAAGCCTAATGAAACAACATGATTCACATTGACCTCGCAATAATTTCTGCGAGGTTCTTGTTTATGTACTTTGTCTACTTGTGACTAGCTGTTGTAGAGATAATTGGTAAATAGTCAGGAATACCTCTTCTCCCATCTTGTCCATCTTCCTAAATATATTATTCATGTCTAGGTTGGCCAGAAAGCTGCGCATTGGCGGAAAGGCGTCGCGAAATCGCTTGGACTTCCCCTGTTATAAATACAGATTATGTTGCATGAATATGTAACTAAGTTCATAGTTTAGGCTATCAGTGAAAAATAAACATAAAGTAGAAATATGTCAAAATGACATGAAAGTCACCCCATCTCCTGTATGATAATTTTCAGTATAATAAATCATTGACCAAGCTACATTCCCTGGCCTTCTGCATTCAAATTCCAAGGCCTTCCACATTCAAACAGGCTGTTCCTTGTTGTCAAAGTATCAGGATGAGACATTTCATCTGTTAAAATGAAACAAAGATATGAAATAAGAGAACTGAACATGCATATTGGAGCAAATCATTTTCACCAAAACAAAACGCTAATAATTTAGGAATTACCCATCCCTATCATTAGTTTGTAATGGTGGTTATTTATCTCCATGTTATTAGTTGATAATTCTCAGTAAAAATCATTTGTTGGTAAAAATGTTAATAAATTCACATCCAAGAAAAATTCAATCGGCAACATAGAATCTATATATAATTATTGGCAAATTGTCGTCTCGATCAGAGTGCAAGACTGACACAATTCAAGTTCTATAGGTCATTTTAAGTGCCCTGGCAATTACATATTTGTTACTGTTAATCAAAATTAAAAAGAAACTCGTTAAAAAGATCACGGCTGCGTCCAATGTAAACACACACCCGTGTCTCGTTATTGCCTCGCATCACTTCACGAGATTTATCTACTCTAATCCAATTAAAACAACCCTTTCCCCGACCCTAACTTACCCTATTGTTTTCCACAGAGCACCCTCGGAACTAGACAATGTAGCCATAATTGGATAATTGGCGATTTTGATATCAGTCGGTGTCGTTGTGTTGTGTTGACAGGTGACCATTTTGTCAAAACACAAAAAAGTTCCAATACCTGACCTTGCCACTCATCAAAAATGCATTCGGCCGTGACATCGTAGTACACGGTGATGTCTGGGGCTAAATTTACCTGTAACAATTGCTCTAGAAACAGTTATCGCCAAAGTTTGATCGATTGTCGACAGTAACTTAAATAAAAGCCCCTCATCGACATTTTCGCCAAGAGTAGTTTCAAATCGCCAATCATGTTAGCCATTGGCGACCATAAGCCCATAAGCGCGAGCCTTGGGGTGAAATGATAAAGAAACAGAGACGATATTGAGCTTTTCTGCCTGAACATTTTATTACAATATTTCTATCAGTTTAAAAAGAAATATTACCAATATAGTCGTTGATCAGACATAAAATATCTAAATTAATCAATAGCAATATATTATATAACAGTCTATCATTTCGGGAACCTTAAAGGTTCATATTCAGAACATCTTTAGGTTAAATGTAATTCCCGTTTGAAATTTGGAACGCCTTTAGGTTCTATGTTATACCCATTTAAAAGGAAATATCGATATCCGAGTTATCAAAGAGCTTGTAATTAGCGCCTGGTATATTGACAGAAACAAACACACGAACGCTCTTAACAGTGTTTGGCAACAGGTGTCAAAATCTGTGACTGAAACAGAAATTAATAGTCCCCACTGGGTTTCCATAATACAAGTATCCTTATTTCACCACATACATCTAAATTGTATGGATACTAAAATATCAACCATGATATACTATCAAATGTATTTACGCATTGATCAAATTATTTTAATGATTAAAAAGAGGTCTTTCCAGCATGTATATCTGTTTCTTCTGTACAGGTTTCTTACTGATACAAAGGAAAGATAAATTATCAATTGGTAAGGACAATGACAAACACAGTAACATGTGCTGCATATAGCGTTTGGTTAAAACTGATCTGGTGAATTTGAGAATCAGCCAAAAAACTCAAGATATTCAGCTGACTAAGTAACCATTCTGTTTTTGTATCAAGTGACATAAACAAATCAAAATTAGGAAAATAAGTCAACGCCAACCAGAGACACAGGGAGCTATCCCGAAAACAGCAGCTGCGATTGCACTCCTTTAAATGGTCAATTCCAGCATAGAGTTTGTCTTGAACTAGAGCCTCAAAAATAGTTTGCCCCTTATTCCTCTATAAATTCAGGTCCATCTGCCTGTAAGGAGAACCATATACAAAAAGTGACTATTCTTTTACCCGTAATACTCCGTAACTAACAGGGTTGTTATTCAATTATCCGAACTTAAAGAGCAGTATTTTTACATGTTTATCATACTTTTAACAACGTTGAATTCCCTTGTCGAGATATGCACTCTGCCATATAAAGCTACCATCTCTTTACTCTGCTACATGTTTATGATATAAGGTTAAGATCTATTTACATTGCCTTTTATTCTGCCATAGTAGACTGGGATCTCCTTACCTTGTTATATGATATAAGGAATATACGGCTAAAATCTCTTTTAACATGCCATAAGATATAAGCTACGATCTCTTTCCCCTGCCAAATAAGGCTAGGGTCTCTTTACCATGCCATATAAGGCTATAATCTCTTTATCCCACCACGAAAGACTAAGATCCCTTACTTTGCAATTTAAGATAAAGATCGCTGTAGCCTTCCGTATAAGACTATAATATTTTAATCCTGCTATATAAGGCCATTATCTCTTTACCCTACCATATACATTCCATATTTCTTCATCCAACTGTATGGAGTATTCTTTTAGAGGCTTCTTTAAATGGTTGAATCAAAAATATACTGCATATTTCCCTTTTGCAACGGGAGATGCATTTCCTTGTAGACTGATAAATCGATGAATTATTATTTTTGTTTTAGCAAGAGTTATACTCGGGTCATGTCAGGAAACATACACGGAAACGATAATCAAATTAAATGTGGAGCTCATTTTAAGGATTTTGACAATGATGCACGCACTCTCTGAGTTATGGAACAAATGCATACATTATATCCCAGGTAGCTCTTTTCCAAATGCAGTGGACAATTTGCAAACACTTTTTAGCAATAATTAAAAAACCTCCGTGTCGGTTGCTCCGACTGATGACTCACATTTGAATAGTACACCAAGTCTTCCTCCTCATTGGTTAAATAGGTCTCAACCCCAAACTCATCAGCCAATCGCAACAACCGGTTTTGGGTAGGTCCTACATACGCCCCTCCTAGGTCCACATAATTCACTTTGTCATTCTGAAATCAAAATATCAATGAAGTATTGGTATCAATGAGTCAATTAAAAAGTGGTATTAAATTAACAAATGTCTATCATGCCATAAAACACACTTGATTAGGCTTTGAGGTCTTCCCATGCCAAGGAAACGGGTAAAGTTTTTTGTCACCATCAATTGCAAACGACGGATATTTAAAACTTCGAATTAAAAACTGTATTATTTACATTTTGCCGAGGAAGGGTCATTTTAGGATATCTGACGTCAAAAACAATATTAGTCATTGAAATCACAGTATATGTATATTTTCCTAGGTTAAATCAATGGAAACTCATTCTGCGTTTATGTGCATGCACCATTGGAAGACCTCGCCTAGTGAATCGCCACGGAAGCGGTTTTATATTGTGCATCAACCCTCAGTAAGCAGAACTGCCATAATATAGATGAAAACTTGTCACTACAAGAGCGTAAGTATTTGTTTTGCAAGGAAATAACGTACATTTAAAATAACTGTTTGAAAAATGATTTGACAAGAAAGGAAACTTCTACGTGGAATTGACTTACATGTTCAGTGAACGTGCGTCCCCCGACTCGATCTCTTGCTTCCAATACAAGAACACTAAAACCTGTCTCATCCAGCAGTTTGGCCGCAGACAAACCTACACCAATTAGAGGATATAAAGATATTAATAGACATTAACACCTTGCCAACGCACGCCTCTCACAGCATGTTCCGAATGGCATTATAAACATCGCTTTTTCTCAAGGTGCACTTTTTACAATAAAAATTCCTGAAGCAATTTCTATATTTCAATAGTAGATTTGTTAAAAAAGAATAAAAAATAGCATTATTACAAGGTAATAACAGATTGCAGTCTTTTATGGTTAATACAGTTATGGTTATGTTAGAAAGTTAAATAGGTAAACTACGTGTATATATGAGTCAGTGGTTTGTATGTTGTTGTGTAGTCGGTGTATGTCATGATACGGCATAACTGTGTATTAGAGTAGCAGTGTTACGGCATAACTGCGTGAGGAGCCGATGTCAGCCAATGAGAATGCAGTGTGTGTGCATATATAAGGTAGTGAGAAATAGGAGAGAGTAGCATTATTTTATACTTACTCCACGTTGGTTTATACCGGGAAATTATCATTGGATTTAACTTGTGCGCGTACACTTTTATGGGAATAACACCTTAATCTGATGGAGATATATTTGTGGAGTAATGTGAGATAAAGTTTTTGATTCCGAGCGGACTTTGTATGAAATTACCTGATATCATTGATTTGTAAATAAAATTATGTGAACTTGATAGACTTTGTTTGATTTATCCCTGCCGTAGTCGACTTCCATCCCGGACTTGTATATATAGCGCCCCGCCTCGCGACACCGTCGCGGGGATCCGGGAGGAAACGCTACATATAATAACATCGACTCTTAACAAATTCATATTAATAATTTTCATATTATCTTCTTTAAAAGGTTTATCAAGAGTATTTAAATCACTTGATCTTTTTATATTTTACTACATGATAAAGTACAAAAGCTAGTTGTAATGTTGCAGATAATGAGAATATAATTCATGCCAAATTGGCTAAAAGTGGTCTATCTGAATTTAATAAGTCAATTAGTCTGAGCAAGAAGCAGTGCAACTACATAATACGTATCTATCCATCGAACCGAGATATAGCATTTTTGGTCCCGAGGATATTTGGTTTAAAACGGGTTCGGTTAACATCGAAAGGTTGTATCTTAGGGAAATGTAAACAGATAGAAGTCAATCAGGGGACAGGATTATTACGTTTGATATCCAATCAGCCAGAAAAGTATCAATATCGGTGTATGAAACAGGTTGGTCACTAGCATTCAGTTTAGAAATAAGACCTGACGGAATGTGTGTCAACTCATCCGCCATCAGCGGGCAATATCTTTTAGTTATGCAACTAAGAAACCCCAAGGCTAACAACTGCTTTACACAAGTTTCAGTTCAAAATTGTCAAATCTACATGGTAGCAGAAATGGGCTCTAAGGTTCTTCCCTCATTTGTAATATAAGGCCATACCCCTTTGCTGTTAGAGGCGACACATCCTTCATCCTTTGTTTGTTTGTTTGTTTGTTTGATTTTGTTTAACGTCCTATTAACAGCTAAGGTCATTTAAGGACGGCCTCCC
>JAUMHH010194702.1:0-13847 GCA_032359455.1 Chlamys rubida
TTATTTCTTATTTACCATCCTAGTGGTCAGTCTTTAATATATTAAATAATGACATATTTACCATTGCTGTGGTCAGTATTTGAGGTTAATGGATGACTTATTTCTTATTTACCATCCTAGTGGTCAGTCTTTAATATATTAAATAATGACATATTTACCATTGCTGTGGTCAGTCTTGAAGCTGTTCCTGGTTGTATCCCAGCAGCTACAATAGTCATATCATTAAATCAACAAAATATACCTCATCAATTTATAATAATATGATGTACAGTATTTTTTCTACAAAATTCAATGATGGAGAACATATCTGTATGTAAACCATATAATATGTTGTTGTTGAACGTTGCTCGGAAGCTTGAGCTCTTCTGACTTGATACGTTGCTAGCAGAATAACCTGCCAGCAACGGACTCCGGTTGTAATAATTGTAAATTGGCTACTCAAAAAATGTCCTTCAGGTTTGAAAAAAGGGGCCATGGTATCATTATAGAGGTAGAATTTCAAAATCATAAGGGAGATGCTCTAGGTTCTTTATTCTTGAGAAAACACTAAATGCATTTAATAATTTGTTGGCGAAATTCAATACCTGTTCCCAAAGCTCCCCTCGCTCCCGTCTTGGGGCGACCCCCACTAGCAGTCGGTACTCTACCACTCCTGAAAAAAGTAAATGTATACATCATGAAATGTAAACAATTAAATCATATTAGCATACACTATTGCATTTGCCTGCAAAGCATGTTCATAAAGTGAGCTTCATTCATTGGTATTACAGATGTACATCAGTGTAATCCCTGTCAAAACTGATACAAATCAACCATGAAATTATTTCATATCCAGTGAGTTCAACCATTTGCCTAACCCTTCACTTTTCCTGTTCCTTTTTTGGAACAGCAGGGGTACAAAAATTACATGATTGATTCCAATACAAAAACATACATTTTCAACATATCTTTCTTTTCTTGCCTATGTTTAACTCTCTGCAATGTAAAACAGCTAATCAGTGCCCCTAAGTGGCACAAAGCTGCTTACAACCTTATCAACCATTGATTATAAGGACATCATTGAAAATGGAATTCATAAAAGACAGAAAAAGATATTGAAACTGTTTCTGTGAGCATAAAATGCTGATACCGGAATACAAATGCATCTGTCATATCTTTTTTTTAATATACTGCATACTGTAAGAATGTAGCACTGCCATACAAACCAATGAAGCACTGAAAGTGTCATGAACTCATTTTTTTTTATTATGTTGGGTTGGGATAAATATGCCCCCCCCCCCCCCCTTTTTTTAATCAACATATTTCAGAACTGGTAGTCAACCCAATTCAAATAAACTGATTTGGCAATTATGGCTAATAGGTAAAATTTTAGTTTTAATAAGTTACGTATGATTAGCTAAGACGACATTGACAAAAAAACCTGCATTAGCCGATCAAGATCATCCTAACAGTTACATATTGTCGCTAAGGTAAACGCCAGACAAATCTTGAAATTTTGTTGGCGATTTCAGAATGAAAACAACTTTTCTACAGCTTACATTAAAAACACTGACGCATTTATATAGATGTGAAAAGCACAAATGTATCACTCATATAATGAATTTTTAAATCAAGAATCAACAATGCTTACATATTCCCTCTATATTCTGTACAAAATCATGAAAGTGTTCTCATCGAAGTATGTAGGCAATGCATTGTGGGATAATGGTGTTAGACGCGAGTATTTTTAAGATTTAGAGTAGCTTCCCTTTAGCTAAAAAAAGGCCCATAGGATCTGTACAGCTATTATATTGCAAAGATTTCCTCTTTCGGGCTTCACCTCTCAACTTCATTAACGCCAGCATCATTAATGTATATCACATTTGATTCCTTGGTCCCGAAGATGCTTGAAATAATAGATAGCAAAGTTGATTAAAAAATTATCAATCAGAAAATATCATTTTTCACATCTTTTATTTAGGTTTAACGATTGATACACGCGAGTACTGTTAACTAGATTTTCTTAAAAATCACCGGGTTAAAAAGAAAATGCATTTCTCATCCCAAAACAGCCAAAAGCAATAGGAGGTTAATTCCTTGTGCCTTTCACATTTTTTGTATTATTTTTACCCGTTGTGGGGATCAATATTTGACACTTTATGCTCAATACATCCTTAACACAAACCCTTTTATCCAAGTTTTCGACCCCGAAAACAACCCTAACTATTTACAGCAAGGTATATTTATAACCCCCAATTAACGGTTCTCCACTACCTTGTACGGGAAGTGGCTTGGCACCATGCAGTTTTAAATAAGAAGGAGTAGTATGCCTCCACAAGGGACCGAGTCAGCGGTCCATGATTTTCTAATCGGACACAGTACAATTGAGCTAAAGGGAAATTCTGATAACTCACCTAGGCGTGAAGCTAAAAGACAACCGTGACTCCTAATCCCTTTTAATGGATGCGTTATCACCTTGCTAAGCATTAACCTAGTGCTTGAAACAATGGTTGGCAAGGGTTGGTTCGAACCCGGGACCCTCTGAACTCGAGACGGACGCTCTACCAATTGAGCTGGGGCCTTTTCGTTTATGCGGAACAACCGGTTTGTCCGTTTTTAAATGTAACAATATCGGATATAAATCCTGACGGATGTAGTAATAAAGCGTGTGTAAAGAGCGTCTGTCCGTAGTAAAAAAATAAAGTTATGTACAAGATACACGTATCTCATGAACGCTGTGAGCACATTCAGTTTTGATATTTAAACCACAGTATGGTAATATATCACGTTCTAAACCCCTGTACAAAATTTACCAAATGGGCAAGTTATCATAAAATATCTGCCTGAATTAAAAAAAAAAAAAAAAACTCCTGTATGAATATTTATGCAGGTAGAATCCGCCTGTATTTTTGAAACCCGCAAATGATGCAGCAGGAGACTGCATGGGAAAAGGACATGGAATATTTAAAAGATGACTGATATACTGCCCATATAAGGAAACCCAGACGAACCACATCCTCGATATCCAGGGGTTACGCTCACCTATACGCTATAGAGAGCATAGGTGAGCGTAACCCCTGGATATCGAGGATGGACGTACCAAGGTGTATCCTGGTCTTGCTGCCTTCCTTGCCAAGGAACATGCCTTCCTCAAACTGTTTTTTCAATAAAACATTATATTTTGGAATGAACAAGAAAATTAACTATATATACAAATCTATATGGTTACCTAAAAACATAACCTTTAACAGAATCAGTATCAAATTAGACATTATATTTATATGACATATTCGTATTGGTTATTTACGTTTTCATCAGGTGAACTTAATTAAGACACCATTGTTTTGCACTCTTAATAAAAAGTGTGAGTGTTTAGATTTTAAATTATTAGTAAACTTATTAAACAAAGACAGTTAAAGGGCCTGTTCGTTTATGCGGAACAACTGGTTCGTCTATTTTTAATGACGTAACGTTTTGGGGTATAAATCCTGGCGGAACTGCAAATGTTTATGCAGGCCTTGCAAGGCTTTGTCAAGGTTCCCGTGAAAGCAGCATCTGATCAACGGTTTGGATCGCGATAAATGGAAGCGGCCAAGGTATTGAGCTTTCTCGGATCGGTTTCTTCAAATCGATACAAGTTGATTCAAATGACTATAGCATATAATTTTATTTTTGTGGTTATGCAAACACACTTACTACCTGAAAGTATTGTTCGACTGCCCAAAATAGAACAGGTACACAAGATATATATATAAGGACTTTCGTCATCAGATAAATCCTCACAAACAGAGGCAAGGTGCCTCCTTGGCGAGCGACGTGTTGATCGAGTTTCAGCAGTCTATGATCAGCAATTTAGTAAATGTCAGCCAAATTTATAGACAATTTTCTGGATTTATTATTTAAGATTTTATGTTTACACAGTCATGGCATGTTACTATTTAGAAGTTTATATCAGAACTGCTAACAACAGCTAAAATTAAACAAGATATTTCACTGCCACAGTCCTCATCAATTTAATTTTAGCAATTTATGAACGAATTACTACATAGTGTGACAAGAGTACAACTGCTTACAGTTATATCCAGTGTCATCAAGCCAGAATTTTGACTGCAAAACTGAATGGCAGGAACCATTTCACATGTATATATTATGAAATAACCCATACCTAGAGCAAACAATCATATTTTGTTATATTTTATATTTTGGTAAAAAAAAACACGTACACTTACATTATTATATTATTGTCAGTGTGGTTTATAATTTGGAAATACAAGAACTCGCATCATTTGATGTTTTCTCAGTCACAGTTGGATTGCTACTTTAGTTGAGATTTTTGGAAGATGCAGCTTCCTATAAAAAAAATTAATGTCAGTAGCTGGTGTGTCTTTTACAATTGATGGTTTGCTTTTCTTTGCTTTGTTTGTAATCGTGGCTTCCTCTTGTTGAAGACTTTCTTTGGTGTTTTTCAGCCTACTTCCTGTCTCTCTTTGTCAAAGTTTTTTTCTCATGGTCAAAAGAAAACCACTTTATCACATAACTGACCCCTTTTACTATGTCATACGGTCATGTCCTAGATATGGTATTACACACGTGTAATAAAACCTAAAGGTGCTGCGATTGGTCAAAACTGTGGAAACATATTCCTACGCCACTGAAGGTACTACTTTTATTTACTATACCACATTGATACATTTACTGTTTTTTGAAAATTCTGGAATTACTTCACACTACACAGAACGAAAATACTATGATTGGAGACCATTGGTTTTTTATTCTTTTTTTTTCAAATTATAAATGTTATGTGATAAATAGAATCTTACACGAGTGTCGATGTCATATTGAATTGATTTAACCCGTTCAATAAATTCAATATGACATAGGCACTCATGCAAGATCCTCTATGTATTGGCACTGTTTTAGGTTTTTCCAGTTAATTTACTCATTTTTTTTATTTACAGCTGTTGCAAAACTGTCCAGGTAAGATTCGCTTTCTGAAAAAGAAACGAAAATAAACATTGAAAGACAAATATATTAAAATAAATAGATGAAGGTAAATTTCTAAAGAAATTACTAGAAATATGCAGAATTAAAAAGGGGACATAATCCATCTAATCTTGCGTCACCCTCCCCCATCCACCCCACTCCTCGAATTATGGCGTACATTAAGGTCATGACGTTTTCATCATCCATTTTTCTATATTTTCTCGCAGATGATGTGTATTGCTTCCACAATACACGTTATTCAAAGACGTCAAAGAAGTGAAGACATGAACTGCCAAAGATAAAATGAAATATATCAGAAATTATTAAAGTGATTAATCAAAATGTAACGACTTTTAGAACAAACGTGATCACACTGTTGGCTTCAATACATCTTGAGTAGAGCCTACATGTACATCAAAAATCGATAGATATTTAAGATTATAAATTGAAAGTGTTGTTTCCAACAAAAATAATCACTAGAAATACACAATTAGGAAGCAACTATATCTAAAACATAGCAAATCGATGCAGAGAGCCAATCAAGATAAACAGTTTTACTGCTCAATATGGCCATTTCGTGGTCCATTTAAGACACATTGATGGTGCTCAAGGCCAAAAGAATGAAATTCCATGTCTCAAGTGTTCCTTAATGTGTATAGAAAGTAACTTTAATGGGAAGGGTGCATATATAAAGCCCTTGACAACGTTACACATTGGTAAAAATTTAAAGTAAACGACATTTTCAAAAACTGTAGATTTTTTTTGGTGTCAGAAGTCTGTTTTCCCCTCACTGTCAGATTGAAGACGGGCTGCGTGAATTGAAGTTTATTTTTCGGTTCGTAGATAAAATGCTTAAGTATTTGGTCACGCCCCGAAATTAATCTCACGTCAATCAAAATGAGTGGGGTGATTTCGGCAGCTAATCAATTTCATTCAATTGTGATGCAGTACTGTGGAGCATGCGCGTACGTTTCTTTGTCGGAAAGGAAGGCAGCCATATTTGAAAGTTTGAAATGTTCGAAATTTGAAGAAGAAGAAAAACGGCAGTAGGTATGAAGAAGAAGGAAAGAAGAGGTAAACATATCCAAGGAAAGCACAACCGGAGAATTTTAATTTAATGTCTTCCATTTTCTCCAAAAGTATTGCTGTTTCGTCGATGTTATAAAATGTTCCATTTCCAAAGCATTCGAGATTAGTTGGACAAGCAGATACATTTCTCAACGAAATCAGTATTTTATTTCAATTGGCTTAAAACAAGTTACGTTTACATATTAACTGTTTCATACTATTCCACAAGGTTTGTATCCCGTCAATATCCAACGCATCTCATAAACTGAACGTTCCTGCCAATGGCGATGCCATGCTTCAATAGGGATGCATGTCTTGTGACCAGATTAGTATGGAACAGTTTCGTTTAATTTGACAAGCTAGTCATAACTCATAGACCTTAGAGTTTCCTGAACCGCTGTCTTTTTAATGTATTTATAGTGCTTACACATATTTCTCTTTTTATTTTTGCAAATATTACCGAATTTTTTTAATTAATACACACTACTTTCTGCACCATAATTGTTCATTTGTACATATCCATTGAGTTAATAGGCTTCATAATGAATAACAAGAATTATGTTTTCCTGTACCTCCGAACAACCGTTGACTTTCGCCATTGAAGAAGACCAGGAGGCCGAAATATTGGGACTGAGAGTGACATTTGTTCTATATAAGAACTATTAAGTTCTGCGTTTTCGATTAAATAACATTCGCGGCGAGGAAAAAAACATGAAACATCATGGAATCTCATTTCATTACGTGTACTTCGGTAAAGATCTGTTAATATCATTTACCCGTGGAAAATAATAAGCAGACTTAGAAGAAAGAAGATCGATTTGGTTACATCAGAAGGTAAGTGCACGTTTATGAAAATAATGGTAAACTTTATAAAACGAGTTTAGGCCATCTGAGACGAAGTACTTTTATGATGCGGTGTCTCACATCCGTCTGTCTGTTAACTTTTCAACTGCTTCAAATATACCCACGTATATAGTTCAACTTAATTTTTAAAAAAATCAAATGGATGAAGGTAAGGCCTCATAATTGCCTTAAAACATGCTGTATTCACACATAAGTTGTTTGATACGGTCACACAAGACTTTAATCTATAATATCAAATAATGCTGGTCTTGTAATTAAGACTAGTATAAAATTGCATCGTTTACTTTTAAATTTAGCTAGCTAGCAAGTCACTGACATTTCTATAATCGTTTAATTTCTTATATGCATCAATATCAACTTTTCTTTTCTTTGAATGTTTTTTTCTTTAGAACCGAAAGAACTTTAGCCATGATATTTAAGCTACTTAGGATAAAGTGCTATTAAATATCAACATATACGTAACCTTTGCCTTCTTTAAATGTAACAGAGATCAAATATGTTAAAGACTTCAAATGACATCTGTAAAAAGCCTTAAAGTTAATGACAACAACCATGTGCATCTTTTCCCGATGTATTGTGTTGAAGTAAAAGATTCAGTTTGAGATATGGCGCCGGGGTCAAATGTCCACATACGCTACTAAGGATGAAAGTTTTGAAAGCAATTAAATAGGTCCCAGAAAGCAGAGGGTATTATATTTTGCCAGTACCTTTCAAATAAGTAACCTTGGCGTACTTTCAAGGTCAAATGTGTCAAAAAAGGTTCAAAAGATATTACCTTAAAAGTCATGAGATCTCGAGCCTTGATATCCTATGAGTATCTTTTTATTATATATTGTGTTGATACCAATTAAGTAGCTTCCAGGGATTGAGTACTACCAAGTTTTCTCAAATAAATGACAAAATATACTTAATTGTCACATGAGTCAAATATGTTAACTTTAAATCACATTACGTAAAATGTCGCGAGTTTCAGAGCCGTATTTTAGTATATTACATAGAAAACCAAATGTCATATTTATATTATTTAAAATAAAAATGATGATGTCTAGAGCCATAATACGTTAGTATGTTATGAGATCAGACAGTTACGTCATTTTCTAATGTATTGTTTTGTAAAAAGTCATCTTACAAGCCGAAGACTGGTCGGGACAGGTGTTATTGCATGACTGCTATATGCTGATATAACTTAAATATTGAAGTGGGTAGACGGAACAATGGTATTCGACAGAATAGATCGTGGCCAAAGACCGCAAACGAATGGTCGAGTCCAGTTGATCTACAATAACCCGCTCTTGACGTTTACAGCATGTTCAATATTTATCATACGAGGAAATCAAAGGTCTATTGATGCTTTATTGTGAATTATAACCTATACGCTTAAGCGAAGGTTTGTATACTTGATTGCTCAGTGTTTGGGGGTTAACGTCCCCGCAACAGCTAAGGTCAAAAGAAGACGGGTAGCAAATTAAAGGCGATACCGCCGGATAGAAAGAGCATAGGGGAGCGAGCAAAGGATTAAAATACAAAGATCTCAAGTATTGCAACGGGGACAGCAGATCAAAAAGCAGGTTCTTCAATAACCCATTAGCAGAAGACATGCATATATGCTACGATATTCTACAGTGGGTGGAACTACAGGGACCTGCTAATTTGTTACAGCTATATTTGGACCTAAACTAAGATGTTCAGAGCAATTTTGGTAAAAATATACCACCCCAATGATTATATACGCAGTCATGGAGCCACTTTTTGTATATTAATGAGAATGACGTCAGCCACGTGGCGAGACCTGTGGTGTGATTGGCTGGAAGCGCAGTCATTTATTTCGCTAAAATTACCAGCCAACCAACACTGCATGTTTCGGCACGAGATATTGGCTATATGATATATGATATTTGGCCAGTAATATGCTGGGATGAAGGACTACCAAGTTTGTTCAAATGAATGACTTTGACATGTATTCAAGGTCACAGGGGTCAAATATGTTTAAAACCTTTAAACGACTTCTTCTCAATAAGCAAAAGGCCAATGTTGATGATATTTGACCATTAACATGCTGGGATGAAGGACTATCAAGTTTGTTCAAATGAATGACCTTCGCCCATATTCAAGGTCACAGTAGTCAATATATGTTTAAATCTTTAAATGACCTGTTCTGTATAACCAAAAGGTCCAGGGTTATGATATTTTGCCAGAAGCATGTTTGGTTGGAAGACTATAAACTCAGTTCAACCTAATTTCCTTGTTCGACATTCAAGGTCACAGGCGTCATATGTTTAAATCTTTTAATATGTTCTTATGAATCAAACACTGATATTCTGCCTGTAGCTGTATTTTAGTCCACTTTTAAGATTACAAGTGTGAGATTAATACCAGGTGAGCGATGCAGGCCCATTGGGCCTCTTGTTCTTCTTCATCAGAAGAACTTTAATTAAATGCCATAGTTAATCTTATCATGATAGGTTAACATAATATAGTGAAGAATACAACAGTTCTTGCCTTATCCCTTGTTAAAGGAAACGTCATAAAAACTAGTAGACATATTTTCTTGTGAAACTTCATTGTACTTTGTAAGCCCTGTTCGCTAATAGTTTTGAAAGTACATGATACGTCGCTAAATTTCCCCCCTGATACAGGTATCATGGGCCTTTTGCAAACATTTGTAGTTGGGAATGCATAACATGATAATGATATGGCTTTTTATGATTGTATTATAGTACAGGCATTAAACATATTCATGAAAACATTGAATTAAAATGTTTGTGTTACAATAAAGCACAGATCTCGTACTTCTTATATCCATAGCTCATCTGACGCGTGAGCTTATGTGATTGGTCGGCATTCGCCTATAACCTTTAAACAAAACAATTTCTTCTTAAAAACCATATGGCCGAGTCATTATTTTAGTTGTTAACGTTTATAAACATAAATACCTTTTAAAGGTGTATACCAGGTTAGCTTTACTCGTCCCCTGGAGGCAAGTTTTGTTCTCAAAAACAAAGTCCACTGACTATCCCTTTAGTTTTATAATAAATATTAACATTTTCAGTAACCATGACAAAATCCCAGGCATGAGGCTAAAGTGGTAAATTCAAATCACCTTTGAGGTGCACTCAAGGTCACAGGAGTCACTGGTGTTTTCATCTTCATACAAGTTAGTTCTATTAAGAAGAGGCCCAATGGATCTGTATCACTCACTTGCTTTTCGATCCAGTTTGCAAACTCACCTCACATCTGGGATCTATTTTGTGGGTCAAGGTCAAATTTTAAACTTTATAGCAAGCACACTAACAGCACATATATTTATATACCAGCTATCATTACTTGCCACCCATACAGACAAAGAAGTATGCATGTGCAGTAATTTGTATAATCTATTTTTAAACTTATCTATTAGCAAGTTACATATTTCTTATATTGCTGAAATATTCAGTGGATATCTTAGAAAAACGTTTGTCAATAGCTCTTATGTGTTACAGTAAATATTTATTACTTATTACGGTTGGATTGCAAGGGCATTTTTTAAGTACAGCTTAATGCATCCTTGAGCGTTTTTTATCAACATATAGCTATCTTATCTTTTCTAAAGTTACGTGTCTGTGAATGGAGTCAGCAGACCAGCAGAAGTAACGAGGGGACTTCAGTGCAGACGAAGTTTACCGAATCGTTTTTTGAATATACATGTATGTCGATGAAGGCCTGATCGTTTGTGAATTTTCTGTTGAATGTAGAAGAGCTGTATGTAGTGTTACAAAAGACTGCATGAAGTCGCATTATTGATTACCCAGATATTGCTAGGTCACCAGTACATCAATACAAATACCAGTAAAATATATATACAGGGTGCAATTTTAGTTACCTAGACCATAACTCCATAATTATCTTAACTAAGAATCAGTAGTTAATTCTTACACCCACTTTCTACCTATAATTCTTACATACGGCACATAAACAATAATCTTAAAAAACTGTTGATGAAATTCACTGCTAACGTGTACCCATAATGTGCCTCCGTCTTGGTATGTCATGCCCTGAGAAACACTCTGAATAGCATACATTAGGTAGCGTATGATACACTAGCAGTATTGACCAGGATCGCTGACGTCATCGACCCAGTTTCTGTGACCAGATCACTCAGGGACAAGCATGCAGTGTGAGAGTTGAATTTGAATCAAACTTTAATCATGACTGGATATAATTTATAGGTTTGATTTCTAGCAATTATTTCATAGATATTTTGAATGTGTTAATTATATGTAAGCCATGCCGAGGAGTTCAGGTAGAGATCTATGTCATGTGAACTAGTGGGAGACTATCACTGATGTATGTAACGCTGTTTGTTTACATTGCAGTCTCCTAGTGAGGTTGGATACAAAGTTATTTTTAAAAGACAACAAAAATATCACTTAAGGACTGATGTACTGTTGGTTTGGTTACTTATGTCTAAGAGGGAATTATTCTGTGTGAATTCGCCAGGATTACCCGTTGGAGCCCCTGGATGTCACACTCTGTCCATCTGTTGAACAGTGACCTTGGGTTACAGGAACATTAACCTGAGGTGACCCTCTTAGATCTAGCCTGACCTGAAATACCCTCTGTGTTATATATATATACACCAGTGGCTGCTTATCAGTCTAGAGCATAATGTTACCTGGACTGACCTGTTAAGCTTGACCAGCAGGACTGGTCATTTCTATCTGGGAAAGTACATTGAACCTGGTGTAGATATCGGGACCTGATAAAAGTCACTGATTAAGACTGCCTATATATACATTTTATACTTGTATTCAACATGTCTGTGTCGGCAGTACATGTGTACCGGTGTGTGTACCTTTAGCACTGGAGTGGCTTGTTTACTCTACTGAAGCTGTGTATGTGTGCTACACACATGTGCCACGCTCATTGTGCCACATTTGGTTCATTAGCGACAATTTTTTCTAAATCTCTTAGCTTTCTTTCTGTGTTGTCTAGTTCGTTGTTTAATGTATATAGCTACCAGCAATGTACATTTAGGTGTATAATTGAACCTGAAAAGTGACTAGTTCGTGTTTAAACTAACGTTGAAGTGATAAAAAGTATTTTAAAAATAACAGACTCAGCTGTATGGCAGTAGATGACTATATTTATGCATGTTAACATTTCCACAAATTCTGAGTCATGGAAAACAAGAGTCAATGATATTTATGTGACAAGTATTTTGCTCACATCCTAGGATTGCGTACAAGCCATGTCGACAGCCATTTTACCACGTGGATTTTTTTCGGAGTATACTCTTCAACTTGAACACGAAGGTAATATATCTTTTGATGTATTTCTTTTGCTTATTTTATGCAGTCCAACCTCACTCTTTTGAAACTGTTTGATAATTAGAAAACTTGTAAGACATCCAACTAACGATGTGCATGCATGATGATCGAACAATTGCATCAAATTTAAAAACATAATTTGACGTTTCTTACGAGCTAACTGTCTGCACTAACACGTTTGACTGTATATAATAAAGTTATATAATCCAATTTACAGTATTATCATAAATTTAGTACAGTACAGTAGAATGTTACTTATTTCCAGCTTATATGTTTATCAATATACTTAGTTGCCGAAATAATATTTCAAATGATCAAAACATCATTTTTAGCTCATCTGCAACAAAGTGCCTTTAACTCGCCCACCCCTACATATTTAAACTGGACTGGCCCAGTCTTTGATTTGGTAAGGTTCAAATGTGACTTTAGGGTTGAATGGGTTAACTCTTTCAAGGAACAGCTTCTTCTTAAGAACTGAAGGACCCACGATCACAATCATGAGGTTTCATCATGTAAATTATCTTGTCGTACTTAAATCAAGGTAACAGGCTAGGGAGCAAATATGTTAAACCTTTAAACATTGATCTTCACCTTAGGAACCATAAGCTTTAGAGCTTTGCTACATCAGTATTGTTATGTCGTCGGCCACCATTGTAATCTTATTTCTGATATATTGTGTTAAAATAGAACGTCATCTTTCTGGCTTTGATCAAAAGTGAACATTTGGATTTTATACTAGATTTTTCAATGAAACTTTTTTGGAAGCAGGGAATCCAACGTTTATGGTTGAAAAGAATGAAAAGAAGGGTATGGTGTCACTGATTGCTGAAAGGTGGACCACAGACCCTAACCCTATATACTCCAAACTAATCATGAAGCCCATTTCTTTCAGCAGCCTTACAACCCACTTCTTCAAACTCCTGACCCTCTGCCCCTCCTCTGCAACAGCCCACTCTTTCCAACTCCTGCCCCCCTCCACTCAATCAACAGCCCACTTCTTCAAACTCCTGTGATGCCCCTTCCTTTTCTCCAACTCCTGTTCCCAAATTGCCCACCTCTCTTCCATAACCCCCCTCAACAGCCCAGTGTTTCCACCTCCTGACATCCCCCCCCCCCCACACTCAATCCCTCTCCACTCCTAACACTTCTTTCTGTAATCCCTCCCCTTCCTCTGTTTTGTCTCAATCCTTCTTTCTTTAATTGCTATTTTACAGTTTTGTACTATGATCATGTTTTCAGTGACTCCTTCCCTTTGTACTTTGTACTTTGACTTCTATAATACGACTTATAGGATGATATCTTTAGCTATCTGTGTTGAAGGGCTAGCTACCAAATATATTCAGGTAAATGACCTTGACACACTTTTAAAATTCCCAGAATCAAATGTGTTGAAAGCCCTTCACAAACATGATGTTGATATGTGACAAATATCTAAAATAATCACAATGACACCATGATGATAATGTATGGGTTGGAAGGGATGTGCTGGTTATAATGTATGGGTTTGAAGGGATGTGCTGGTTATAATGTATGGGTTTGAAGGGATGTGCTGGTTATAATGTATGGGTTGGAAGGGATGTGCTGGTTATAATGTATGGGTTGGAAGGGATGTGCTGGTTATAATGTATGGGTTGGAAGGGATGTGCT
>JAUMHH010194713.1:0-13846 GCA_032359455.1 Chlamys rubida
ATTATCACCGGACATGTAAAAACAACACTTACCTATAAGTGGCCACAACATATTTATGTGTACACAGTAGGTGATTACTTGATTACAGTTTACTCATACAAAGGTACATACCCGGTACACATTTGATTTCCTTTCGAGTGATGTCACTGGCGGATGACGACGCTCGTGATCAATCTTTTCAAACGTTGTACCTTTATTTCGAGGTTTAACCCTTAAATGATGACACTCAAAATACTTTTCATGACACATGATGGTTGGGTGCATAACGAAATTAAACCCCCACGAATATGTACTGAATACGAAACCGCGAAATATTGACCCCGCAAATTTAAACTTAAAGGGCTATACAGTATTTGTTGATATAGAAAAGCAGGTATAGGGAGTAATTGAATGTTACTTTTTTAAAGTCAAAAAGTTTTAACTAATATTGACCACATGATGTCTTTTCTTTGTCAGTCTGGCTGGTGACCAGATGCGTCAGAGCCAGCTAAGCACAGGAAGCAGCAATCTCCTGGCAAATGTCAGCATAGACAGTGATCTCAACGACAGTTTTTCTGATGACCGCTTAAGTATGGACCTGGGTGACCTCAGTGAGAGTTACACACCCCCTCCAACATTGTCTCAGCATCATGGCACGTCTTCTGCAGCATCAAATCTACGAAATCCCAAACATCCCGAATACATGGAGCTTCAGAGTGTAACGTCCGGAGCCACTACACTCCGGGCATCTCAGTCAGAGGAGGTGAATGTCTCGCAAAATGTGTCAGAGGGTAGAGTAAACCAATCTGGCTCTGTCAATCCTACAAGTTATGAGCCTTTACTTCCAGCAAAGTTACGACCGGCTAAGGAGAAATCTAATCATCAAAGTAAGGAAATGGAGAGAGGTGATAGAGAACGTAGGAAACCAGGGTCACCACCCAAAGGCAGTGTGCCCACGCGAGGTAGTCTCACATCCAGCTTTATAAGTGACAGTAGTGACAGTTCTCTACGGGATGTCGTGACCCCGTTGTCTGAAGATCAAATATCTGATTGTGCTGACTCTCCTCGTGTGCCACCATCGACACAACAAAATTATGCCGCCTTCACTGTACACACCGATTTGTCTCAGTCTGGCCGGCTGACGGACCGGCAACTAGGAGATTCAAGGTCAGAGGTCGTGAAAACCAGCTACACAATATCTGATCAAGCATTCACACCAGAAATGGCGCGAGCAGCCGGAATACCAGTAGTCAGTGATAGTAATAGTAATAGTAACACTGTTCTTCAGCGATGGGGGTCGCGAGAGGGAAGCATAGCCAGTAGTCGAAGTTCGGGAGATTATTCAGATCACGAATCGCACAAAATACATTGTGATCATAAGGATAGAGAATCCTCTGATTCTCGTGTTTCAAAGAAAATGACGACGTTGACAAAATCCTCTTCTGGAACAGACAAATTAAATATGCAAAACAAACCTTTTGTGATAAAAACTCGTATACCTCCTGTGGGGGATCAAAAACTGGCTAACACCACAAGTTTTGCAGAGATAAAACGTATGAAACAGAACATTGGTCAGGTAGACAATTCAGGATTTGTGTATATGATAAAAGGCCAGGATCCTGTGGAATCAAGGAAATCAGCACTGCACAATAGTTCCCAGAGAGCAGACAGGAGTAGGCCAGAGAAAAAGACAACATTTGCTGCTCTGCCAAATCAAATGACATGGCAACAGACATCCCAACACCAGTCTGAACCTTCACCTGCTACAAGCGACCACAGTCATCTGGAGAACGGTGACGCAGTTGGGGCCGGAGCATCGGACATGCTCCATATTCGTCTAAAACTGGAAGAAAAACGTAAAATGATTGAAAGAAAGAAACATCGTATGGAAGCACAGCATCAAAAGATGCGTCAGAGGATGGGTAAAACTGCCTTTTTACAAGTAATTCAAAAGCCAGGCAGTGATAAACCCGAGGATGTTGCAAATGGCCGCATTCCTGAGGTGGAAGTAGTAGGAAATTACAGTAGTCATACACTCCCAAGGTCAACATTTAGTTCAACAATGGACAGTGGTCGTCCAAGGTCACTTGACCGTGAAACAAGGTCATTAGACCGTGACATTCCTGGAACCAGAACAGTACAAATTGATCGTCATGGTCAAGGAGACGGTTCAAGTGAGCGTGGCCAACAGAGGCCCTTTTCACGAGAGGGTATACAACAGACAATAGAAAATGTGCGGAAAAAATGGTTTAGGGATGATGATGTTCTTATTCCGTCGTCCTCAGTGTCAGAAAATGAACATATGCCAGAAAGTCAGTCGCGGAGGATATCCTCACCAAGTCCCCATCATAGGATGTCCTTATCAGATGACAGGATGTCCCAAAGTCCTCCACAGAGAATGTCCTTATCAGATGACAGGATGTCCCAAAGTCCTCCACATAGAATGTCACTGTCAGATGGTCCACAACAGAGGATGTCTGCAAGTCCTCCTCAAAGGATGATGGTATCAGGAAGTCCTCCCCAGAGAGTAGTAGCTTCTGAAAGCCCTCCATGTCCATCAGAGGCTAGAGGGCCTCAGGAAGGCAGTGCCAAAACAGAGAATCCCAAACAATACAATAAATCTCTTGACAAGTTAAACCAAAGCCTGTGTGATCTCCAGGGGGAAATAAATCGTCTCAATCTACAACAAGGTCAACTCAAGTCCATTAAAACTAATGCTGCAGCTCCAGGGTCTGTGCATGAACGGACACGTGAACGATCATCTGCTTCTCCTCATAGAGAACCAAGTGAACAGGCTGCCATGCCCTCTAGACATCAGCCTGAGGTGAAGTCTACCATGGGGCATGGGATGAAGTCTGATGCTGATGTGTCTATGCAGACACCAGATAGGCTTGCCCAGGGTAGCTCACAACATCAGTCAAAAGTTCAGCATCCAGGATATCCGGTGTCAACACTGTCTGGTTCTGAGGCATCCCTACTAACACCAGAGAGGCTCGGTAGGATGGGAGGTGAGCACACACAGCATCCAACATCTCTACAACAGCTACCAGGCTACCAGCAACCCCAGCATGGCGGACTACCTATGGGGGCCTACACCTGCCAGAACCAGTATGTGAACATGCCACAAGCTCCTGTGATCTACTCTGGGTATCCTGCCCAGCCGACCCCACCCTACCCTCCACAGCAGTTCCCTCCCACACCTCCACATGGGTATCCCCCCTCTCCAGCCTTTCCACAACAGTACCCTCATCCACATATGGCCCCAGTGTCTCAGTTTGGTGTGCCTAGCGTGTCGTCCCCTTATGGCATTGGTATGCAGCCCTTCCAGCCTCCCCCGCCCATAGCCTCTACGTACACTGTGCCCTCCTACCACAGCGGAGTACCTAGCCATGTGGGGGCCCAGCCGTATCATCCCACTTCTGTTGCTAACATTCCATCAAACAACATGGCTGTCTCTGGTCGTACAGATGGCCCAGCCTTACCTACTGACCTTCCCACGTCTTCTGGCGATTCTAAAATGAACATGACAGAAACGACACAGCGTAAGTCTGATGATCAGGATCATGTGACTGTGGGTGATACCCAGGACGGTCACTCAGATGACAGTGGTAGTGTGAACTCTATGGGACAAAATGGTGGGTTCTTTGTGTCGTTTGGTGAAGGGTCGCCGAAGAGAACCAAACCTACATTAGGAAAGGAGCGTGTTCGTAAGGACCAGCCGCATCCTTTAGCCAATCAGGACAGTGTGCCATCTAGTCAGGCCTCCTTAGTGCCACCTGGTGGTCAAACTCGTGATCGTAGGTCAATTTCACCTCAACGTGCCAATTGGAACATTCCGTCAACATCACCGAACCAGAATGTTTCACAGCCTGTGATCAGTGGGTCCGCCTACGACCAACCTGTAGCCCCGGCTGAGCCAGCTGTTGGGTTTGAAATTGAGGTGGAAAAGGACAAAGAAGAACAGGTGAGAATTCTATATTGACAAGTGATTTGTAATGTATGCATTTATTGATGATTGACACATCAATTTTTAGCCCACCATCATCAGATGGTGGGCTATTCAAATCGCCATTCCTTCATTCCGTCCATCCTTAAACGATTCTTGTTTGCACTATTTATCAGAAAGTGCTAGAGGGATCTTTCTCAAATTTCACATGAAGATTCCCAATGGTCCTTAGTTATAATTACATGCATATCGTATTTTGGGACTGATCACAAAACCAAGATGGCCCACAGTCAGCCATCATTAATTTGAGAGTTAAAGTTTGTCGGTGTTATTTATCAGAAAGTACTGGTGGGATCTTTCTCATATTTCACATGAAGGTTCCCCATGGCCATGGTCCCTAGTTATGCATATCGTATTTTAGGACTGATCACAAAACCAAGATGGCCGACAGCCAGCCATCTTTTATTTGAGAGTTAAAGTTTGTTACCGCTATTTTTCAGAAAGGACAGGAGGGATCTTTCTCAAATTCCACATGAAGGTTCCCCATGGTCCCTAGTTGTGCATATCGTTTTTTGGGACTGATCACAAAACCAAGATGGATGACGGGCTCCATCTTGAATTTTAAGAGTTAAAGTTTGTTAGCGCTATTTCACAGAAAGGACTGGAGAGATCTTTCTCATATTCCATATATGAAGGTTCCACAGGGTCCCTAGTGCATAACAAATTTTGGGACTGATTGGAAAATCAAGATGGCCAATAGGCGCCATCTTGAATTTCTAGAGTTAAAGGTTAACGTTGATAGTGCTATTTCTCAGAAATTACTGAAAGAATCTTTCTAAAATTTGATATTTAGGTTCCCCTTGGTCTGTAGTTGTGCATGTTTACCTTTGAGACTGATCGGATGAACAAAATAGCCAACAGACGGCCATCTTTGATTTTGAAAGTTAAAGTTTGTTAATAATTCTCAGAAACTACTTGAGGCATCTTTCTCAAATTTGATATGTAGGTTCCACTTGGTCCTTAGTTGTGCATGTTTTATTTTGAGAGTGATAAAAAAAAAAACAAGATGGCCACAGAAAGAACTTTCTCATATTGCAATGATTGGTGCTATTTCTTTAAAATTAAGTACTGTACTAGTAAATATGTGAACAGACAAACTCACTTTGAAGGTTGTCTTTTATACAGAGCAGTATGAGTTACCTCAAGGTGCATTTACTGTTTCCATGTCTCAATCAAACAGATAAAAAGAGAAATGAAGAGAAAAGATTGAACTGACATAGAACTAATAAAGATGGTACAATGGTGGGCGCCCAGCTCCCTCTGGGAACTCTTGTAATCATACCCTTGTTCATATGGAAATAATCTATCACAAGTGTAGCACATTTTGTGGTACTTTATCTGTCAGCTGATCATGAGAGAATTTAAATGGACTAAAGAAATAAGGCTGTGACCACAGCTGTAGTTCTATGTTTTGGTTCCGTTTCATGGCATCATCTTCTGTTGGACATGAAGGGCTTGGCTTGTGCAATGTCATATTGCTTTGACAACCTGGTGTATAATCTGATGAATGTCAGGTCCTATAAGCTCAATGTGTGATTCTGTATGTGAAAATTCCTTTTAATCGTATATGCTTTTGTACTTCTGTATTTTCATAAATTTTGTAACAAGAATTCATCAGAAAGGTTCCAAGTAGGTCATTTTGTTCTATACTTATTGCAGGGGATCTTGTATGTTTCCCATTCTGATTGATCCTATTTGTACATGTATCATAACATCACCATTATCAGCTTAGGTAGCTAGGTGTGGAAAGGTAATCAACAACAAATACGTATGATAAAGGATTTAAATTAAAATGTTGCTGTTTGTGTTACCAGGTTAATGATGATGAAATGCAGAAAAGAAAAGAAAAAATCATTCAGATGCAGATCAAACGCAAAGAGGATCAAGAACGTAAACGATCCTACAAAGAAATGGAAATGGCCCGCAAGAAAGAACAGGAAAGGTTTGTATCATAAAAGCTTAACTCCTCACCTTATATTTCATAATACTTCCCAACTTGGTTTAGTATTTTAAACTACGTTCATGATCCGTTGATCACATTAGACATGTTTTCCTTAAACAACATACCTGGTATTTTTACTGTTTTCCCACTGCAGCAGAACATGAAGTTCTTCCTCTCACTCCCCTGTTGATTTCTCCATTAATGGAGTGATATTATCATTATTCTGAAAGACAGATTTTGGAATTTTACAGAAATTTTTCAGTTATATTTCTTAAAGCCCTTGGAGCCACACTTATTAGAGCAGGTGCCTTTATTACTGATGTCAAATGTGGTATTACATGTGTATTATATAAGGTATATATAATGAAGCAGTACAGTAGAACATGGACATTCAGGGTGTTCCTGGTTACTCTAGTCGAAAACTTGAGTAATGGTCAACCAAACATTCACTTAGTACATGTATCAGCAATACATCAAATTGCAAAAGAAGGTACTTGCAAAAGTTCCATGTAATGTGGTATAAATATTATTGCAGAATAAAACAGGAGGAGACGGAGAGGAAGAAACAGGACGATAAGGCGAGACGAGAACAGATCTTCCGCCAGTATCAGGAGAAGAAACGGCACGAGCAGGAAGAAGGCGACGAGTTTGACCGTCCGGCTCCACGTCGAGAAAAATCTACGCCCAAACCAAGACCAAAGTCCATGCATGTTTCCAAAACAAATATAAAAACTGGTTCAGATGAAGGTTTGCAATCAAATAGCTCCCAAGAGGATCTCTCTGCTCAAGCTTTCACTAGTAGTCATGGTCATTCAGGATCTTGTAAGTTTAGCTTGCTAGATCTAGCTAGATGCTCACAAATCACGTTTGGAATTTGCTGACAGCTTCAATCGTTTTCAGTGTAATGGTAGGAAGTTTCAATCTCTCAAATGTTTTATGACATATTGGTATAGTGGAGTATATCAGTATATTTAAAATAATTTTAGTACCAGTGTAATAAAAAAAAAAATGGGAATAAATTAAATTTAAAAATTCCAAATGATTGAGAAGTTGAAGAAATCCACCTCTGAAAAAGATTGAACTGTCTGTTGATGTTAAGCTGACAAAATTTGACCGATTTGTTTTCCTGTTTCAACCAATTGATATAAATAAACAGTTCACTCTGTTCACCAATGCTGACTCTCTATCTGGAATGTGTGTGTAAGTCAATGTGACACCCTCTCTTGATTTGATGTTGTGTGTTAGCGTGCTAGTAGCTGCTATGGTTTGCCTAGATTTTATCTACAGCTAAAACTTGCTGGTTTGGACTAGTTTTCAGAATCCTTTTGTCATTCCAGCTTTAAATTTCAATTTCAAAATTTTGAACTTTCATCCTTCCTGAGATTTTTTTTTTGAGGTTTAGAAGTTTCCTTTCCTCTCAGATTGTTAATTTTCTAAATTTTACCCCCCCCCCCCCCTTCTGATATCATGATTGTTTTATTAAAATTCTGAATTCTATCTGCTCTCCGACTATGTTATCAAATTTCTGAGTGTTAAGATTCTGAACTCCATCTCCTTTTAGAGTATTCTGTTATTTAAATCTTTCATCCCCTCGCTGATTGTTCTTGCTAAATTTGAACTACCATCTCTCTACAAGTATTCTACTTTCTGAAACTCTATTTTCTCACTGGGTATTCTGTTTAAAATTCTGTACTCTATTTTTCATCTCAGAGTATTCTATTAAAATTCTGAAATTCCTTCCCCTCTCATTCATTCCTCTGTTCTGTTGTCTTTTCATTCCTGTGTTCTGTGAAAACTCTGTACATATACATCTTTCAATTCCTCTGTTCTGTAAAATTCTGCCTTTTCATCCCTCTCAGAATGTTCTAAACGTTTTGTGCTTTCACCTCCTCAAAAGTGTTAGGTTAAAAAGTATTACTTCTTTTTTCTGTTATTTTTGCACAAACTTTTCCATTGCATGGTTTTATTTGCATATTTGGCATATATAATGTCTCCCATTTTGTTATAAGTTTATTTGCATTATCTGTTGATAGTTTTGCATTTTGAAAATCACACTTCCAGTACACAACCTCCTGATATCCTGTACACAAGTACATTGTATATAGTTATCACAGCTGGTAGTGACCCTGTTTCCAATAAATAAAGCTTAACCCTTTCACCCCTAAGTAACTTTAGTAGACTCTACCATACATTGATCTGGATGAGTCCATTATGGTCTACAGTGGTGAAAGGCTTAAGGCCTGTAAAAGTTTCCACTTGCTTATTCTCATTTCAGTTTATGCGATTCACTAGCATGGCACGCCTGAACTATTAAAATAAAAAAAAATAAAGTTGATTTCATTTGTCAAATTATTTGATAGTGGTCTATTTGATTGGTCAGATTTGTTTTTTTAAATTCGAAAAGTTTCTTACACAATTGATCCCATACATGCCAGAATTCTTGGAGACCAATCTGTGAGTTTTACAATCATTTTAAGGGAATTGAGGTTAAAATACGGGAGGTTTTATTCGCTGCGTTTTTCACGGCAAAAAGTCCATCTTACTCCACACGATGTAATCTTCTCCAATAGAAAAAATTATACATAAACTCTGATGAAACTTTACGTAATAGTACCGGGGGTAAGTCCTATTTGTCATGTAGATTCTAGGTGTGATGGTATGTAGTAAGTCTACTATTCCATGATAGATTACTTTATCAAATACGTCCTTGAATGACATTGGCTGTTAGTAGGACGTTAAACAAAATAAAACCACACTTAACTTGATCAGATTGCAAATTATGAGCAAGTTTGTTTGATGTTCCGAAGGTCACATTACCATTTATATATCCAGCATTGATTTGGTCACAGTGACCATTTAAACTATTTTAGGACAATTATGCAGTGAATAAACTTTATAAAGGAAATTGACAGATTTGAATATTGACAGAGTTTGTATGAATGTCAAATCATGGCTATTTTCTTCACAAGAATCTAAATTCTATTTTACTTTCAGTTATCTAACAGCTAAACTGTTGACCTCTGTACTTGGAGTTGTGATTTTCATTAAAATACTATATTTATCCTCCAATAAGCCCGGAGTCTACACACAATCTCTGACTCAAAATAGGAAGGTCAGTTTATTATATGCAAATGAAATAGCATTTGTAAGCACTTATAGTGCAATAGATAGGGATGGGCTTATTACCAGGCATGGGCTTATTGCCAGGCATGGGCTTATTGCAGGATAAATATGGTATGTTGTTTGTGAAATGTGACAGCTTTTTGATGGAACTATTGAACTTGTAAGATGAATATTGTGATAACTTTTAGCATTGTTAAGTACACGTAAATGTAATATTTGTCTAGTGTTAATATTTGTTTTTTTTGCTTAAGTTTTTTGCTGGTCAATGGATAACTCTATAAGAGACTTTTCAAGGTGAAAATAAACATTATAATAGGGAAACCTGATGTAGACTGTGTTCAATAAAACAGTAAACTGTTCTACACTTCAATACAACAGTGGAAATACCTGTACATGTATTATACAGGGTAAGAAAGACATGATTTCGATATTTTTGTAAGAGGTAAAATTTAAAAGTATTCCATGAAAACTTATTATTTTTCCTTCTAAATTTTTCCTTCTGGCATTTTGATGGGAAAAAAAAGTTATCAAACTGAAAGATGGTTTCTGCTAAGATGTAAAATATATACAGGTAGCCTTATTTGTTAAAGAGGTTATGGAGGAGTGTCATTTAGAGGGGGAGAGTTATGGGGGAGAAGAACCTTGAAAAGTATCTTAAGTTTTTGCTTTTGGTTTGGTTTTTGTTTCTTGCACAATTTTACTTCTCTGACATTTCAGCGCGGGGTTATAGACGTACGCATGGGCTTGCGCCACCCAGGGGCAAAATGCGGAAGGCAGGTGTGTAAAGGGGCAGAACTCCTTCTATCTTGAACATCTTTCCTCTCTCATATTTTCATTGAATCTTTTAATTCTTATTTTATTCATTATTGTAGCTTATTCACTGGTGTATTTGTTTTATTCATGGGTATTTTATTTAATCAACATTAATGTAGTTAATATGGTATAGTACATCATGTAAACTTAGTTGACAGGTAACTATATTGATGTAATAATTAAATAGGTTCAGATGATGACATTCCTTTACCAGCACAGTTGTTCCATACATCACTTATGATCAGTTTCAAGGCCTCGGTTCTACATAGCACTGCCAGCTTACCTGGGAGTATACCTGTGCTTAAGGAGTAGGATTTTAAAGATTTACCTATATTTACCCTATTTGGCCCTGCCCCTCTGTACATATATATGCAAATGTTCATGTTGTTGAACTTTACATTGCGACTTGAAAACGGTTTGTGTCAGGACTTAATTGATCATCTAAAGAGAAAAATGCTCGTTAAATTTCAGAAGGTTGAAAAATAATGTATTTCGAAAATTGAGGCCCAGATGAATGAAGTGAGGAAACTTCATCGGAATATTTATGTCTGAAAAATAACAAATAGTACATGATAAATATGGCTATACTTTTCTAATTATAATGTTAAGAGTGTCTTTATATTCATTTTGATTCCATGTATACAAGACACTGGTGTTTGAAGTGCTGTATAGTATCATCAATAATGTATAGGGTGTATAGTGCTAGTGAATATAAACACACATCCTGTACACATGTGTGTGATCTACTCAGCAGGTATACTGTAAGTAGGACTAGACCTATTGCACATGTATTAAACCTTGGTGTAATTTTGCTAATAAATTAAATATTTGTGAAATTAGGACTACTGTATTCTGCCCAATAAGTGCCATGGCCAATTAGCAATTAGGGACAATTAAACTGGTTGCAGAAACTCCCAAACATCTCAAAAAGTAGCTATAGAAATAGATGGTTTTTTCCTAGTAAGTCAATAAGTTATGGTGAAGAGGTAGAATACTTGGACCAGTTTAAGTTTAGTGCTTATAAGAGATGAGGCACTTAAAGTTGATATAAAATCAGAATGATTTCTTGGAGTAATAATCCTTTGAAAACATTAATGATGGAATAACTAATTGATTATCATAAAATTGCCAAAAAAACACCGAAACCAACCCTCATTATTTGTAGTATTAAAGGTAAAATTAATTGAAAATTTGATTAATTATTCAGAGCCATGTATAACAGTTTTTACTGGTATGTTGCTTTTTGGTAGAAACTTTAGAGAATATTTTTTAAAATGTTTTACTTTTGTAATTCTTCATCCAAGTGATAATTTAGAAACATTATTTTGCAGGTTCATTTGAGGTATATACCATATATGGTTGACTTGAAAAAAACTTACTGGTTTGGATTTTAATTTTTTTAATTTTTGATATCTGTACATAGCATTTTGTTCTAGTCTGAAAATTGAAATGTTTTATTTGTGTGTACTGTATATTAAAAAAACAAAACTTCTCTCTTACTATAAAAGGAATGTTATACTTGACTAAGGGAATGTATATGATATAATCACACATCTCTAAGCGATATTCCGAAATTGCTATATGAGCTGCATGCCTAAAGAAAATCTCTTTCATGTTCTGGCAAATTCTGTATATTCAAGTTTGTTAACATGTTTAAGATAAAAAGTAAAGTTTATAAACACTTACAAAGTTTAATTATTGACACTAACATTGTAACAGTCCTAGGTAATATGGGTGGAACTCTTTCCTTCACTGACTTACTAGTACTTTAGGTGATGTGTCCCCCGGAGATGTGTACTGTCCTGTATTGCAGTTATAGCATGTTATCCTGAAACAAAAACTGCATGCTATATCAGCATTGTTTTGAGAAGAAAAAAATCTTTTAAAGCATTGTATGCATACTGACTCCTGCATTTTAATAGATATTGATAATACTGTATATAGCATGTCCTGGATGATATATATTAACAAGCAAATATTACCTGTATCTGTAAATATAGAAAAAATACTGATATTGATAATATATTCACAAATTATAATTACCTGGATATGTAAATATAAAATACGGTAGTTACTGTACACTGTGCAGGTGCATTTACAAGGCAACAACACAGACAGAACGTGCTCAGCCATTAAATATTGTCATGCACGGATGCTCTTATTCAAACCTAGGCCTGTGAGTCTGGAGTTGGATGCCATTCAATAGCAATAGTATCAAGACATTTTTGTACAAATCTGAATTTTGGTTTTGGTTAGATTTTGCTAACATGATATATTCACTGATATTCTATAAATAGGCTACACATATTAACTTTAATTTCAAGCCTCAAAAATGAATTTACTCACTAAATAATGATGCAAGTGATAGATAAAAAGAACAAATACTAAAAAAATTGTAGAAGGACATTGTGATATTCTACTATTATTTTGGTATTTCCAGTAATTGACAATTCTCAAAATACAGAGTAAAGTCCTGGTTGTGTAATCATCGTTTATATATTATTTATTTTGAATTTTACCTATTGTACAAGTTGAACCATTTGAGGTTTGACAATTTGTCTACTTGAAACTTTTCATAACGTGTAATGTTTTCTACACCAGCTTTCCAAGCCCCTTAAAGTCATCTCAGAGACAGGCACATCATCATTACTCCAATTTTAGAATTAGCATACACAAATAAATTGTTATGATATTTACAAATATGCATGAAGTAGTTTTGACTTGGTGGAACCTTGTGATGTTAAAGTCTTTTTGACAACAAAATCATGACCTAAAGATTGAATTTCTAATTCAAGAAATTACATACATTTTTGTACATGTATTTAAACCATTTAACATAAGACTAATAAAACGACTTGAAATTAAACAGTGAATCAAAAGAAGCGATTCTGAACTATTGTATTTGGTACTGTATATGGATTAGAATGTTGGATGTTTTCCCTGTTAACAGTATCTTGTAACACCCTGATGACGAGCTCGGCTGACGGCAAGGCCCTGGCCTATGGAGGTATCACCCACCGCAGACCAGCAAGTCCAGGTAAATTTCAGCAACCATTTAGATATTCTATCTGAAATTAAATATTAAAATTCATGTTTTTCCCTACAGAGCTGAATGAATAGGTTATATAATGAACCCGGGTATGCTTTTCAGAATAAGATATTATATTCCATATAGGTTTTTAAAAGTCCCCCACTGGGAACCGGGGGGAATATAGTTTTGCATCATGTCCGTCCTTCCTTCCGTCCTTCCGCTATCTTGTCCGGGCTCTATCTCCTACACTACTTGTCACTGGAATTTCATACTTGGGGTATGGGTTCACCTTGGTGAGGCGGTGTGTCGTGTATTAAAAGTAGGTCACTCTGACCTACATTTTGACCTTTGACCTGCATCAAAGAAAAAGTTTGTCAGGGCTCTATCTCTTACACTACTAGTCACTGGAACTTTATACTTGTGGTATTGGTTCATCTTGGTGAAGCGGTGTGTCATATATCAAAGTAGATCACTCTGTTTTTGATCAGGTCACTGACACTATTCCTTATTGAATACGGTGGGTCTGTCAAATATTCATATATAGAATTAGTTCCTGCACGAATTTATCATCCGTGCATTTCACATTTGGTGGGGGACTATAATTGGCCGAATTGTCTTGTTCCAGAATGAATGTGTGTTTGTTATATGATAACCATGAAGCTCTAAATTGATTAATTTTTGTGTTAAAGATACTGTAAATATAAATCGTGCAAATAAACTTTGCTTCCAGGATTTCTTCTTGTGATTTTAATTATTTTTTTCTCAATTTTTGTCTGGAAAAAACCTGAAGAATTATTACCCATTCTTTTCATGGATGACGATTAGTACAGAATCTAGCATACAGCATGGCCCTGTCTCTCCAGTGTATGTCGGGCTACAGAATCTAACATACAGCATGGCCCTGTCTCTCCAGTGTATGTCAGGCTACAGAATCTAACATACAGCATGGCCC
>JAUMHH010194724.1:0-13846 GCA_032359455.1 Chlamys rubida
CTCTTATGGCAGTAGATCGGTGGCCAGTCTACATTGGTACGTTCATATCCTCTTATGGCAGTAGATCGGTGGCCAGTATTTTTTCAACAATAAGTTTCTCATCTATGCCAGATTCAAACAGTCTCATGACAGCGGTTGCTCTTAGACTGTGATTTGTGAAATCCTGCTTCCTTACACATCATAGTCATAGTTTGGCTTAAAATATGCTAATATCGACAGGAACATCGGCAGACTGTCAATTTTGTGTTCCATTCTTTAAAGTCGACAAATTCAATGTTTCGTATTTTCCATATTCATGTCTGAAATAAGATGATTGTGATGTATATGTGTTTTACATACTACAGGTAGATAATACAGATGTTTTACCTATTTGATATACACTTGTGTATGTATTTTTTAATTTCCTTTTATATATGTGTTGTATGCATCATGATTCATAAAAATTGTGATAAAATTTATCGGAACATTTACAAATTGGGGAAAGGGGTAAGGGTGCGGGAGATTAAAATAACAAAAACCTCAAAATTCTAAATATTAGCCTGAAGCTCATTTTTTCTCAAAGTTTCCCTGGACATCTATTTGATGGGCCTGTGTTTTCATATGTATGGGTTTGTTTTGGAGGTTAATTCCTAAAGTATCAGAGCGTCAAATAAGCAGATTTTGGGCTCTGTCTGTAGCCAGTATTCCAAGTGCCCACAAATTATTCTCTGTTTCAAAAGAAGTTACAGATGGCTGTTTTATGAAAATTCCGATGTCTTGTCTAGTTAAAATGTTCATTTGGGCATCCATAGGATTACGCGTAGACTGGCTACCAGCCCCTAAGTTTTTATGAAGAATTGCTCAGCTGCATTTTACTACTAGCTTATTTCCCCCTAGTTTAGAACTTAGGATGAATCAGACATCCAAGTGATCAAAAAAAAATAGTTAAACTTTTTTCTTAATAATTCAATATTCTAGAGACAGTGGCCAGTCTAGATTACGCGGGTAAGCTTACATTTCGCTTTTTTCACCAAGGTAATACCAAATACAAGCGATACATGTAACTTCATAGGGTATATTTCCGCGATACTCCGACTCATTTTACACGTTGTATTTCTGTTGGCGACCTGTGTAAACCGGCATCACCAGGATCATTTCTGACATAAAGAAAAAATGTCTGCTATTTTTCAATGGTTTTATCTGGTTTTTTACGATCATTTTTCAAAATTTCAGATTTTGCAATAATGTTTTTGATAGCAGAATCTTTAAGTAGTGTACCAACTTTATAAACATTCAAAGTCTGGAATCGGGTATTACTAAATTTCTTTCTACACAAATTTTCTCCTGCTTACTGCATTGCTTTTATAAGTGTTGTTTTTTTTCGTTTCACTTTCACAAAGAATAGTCAAAAGGATAGTGTTACTTTGAGTGATAAAAGCCTCATTGTCACTGCTTGAAACCTCCATGTTTCACACCCAAAACTCAAACAATACCATGTGATGTAAATTTCGAAAAATCTATGTAAACATAAACCATGGTAACTGTACGTACAGCCAGTGACGGTAAACAAATGACGAGGCCTCGGCAGATTACAGGGGATGGTCTGGTACTACCATACCATTAACCTGGACCAGTGACGGTAAACAAGTGACGATGCCTCGGCAGATTACCGGGGATGGTCTGGTACTATCTTACCATTAACCTGGACCAGTGGCGGTGAACAATTGACAAGGCCTCGATAGATTACAGGGGGTGGTCTGGTACTACCTACCATTAACCTGGACCAGTGACGGTAAACAATTGACGAGGCCTCGGCAGATTACCGGGGATGGTCTGGTACTACCTTACCATTAACCTGGACCAGTGACGGTAAACAATTGACGAGACCTCGGCAGATTACAGGGGATGGTCTGGTACTTACCATTAACCTGGACCAGTGACGGTAAACAAGTGACGGTAAACAAATGACGAGGCCTCGTCAGATTACAGGGGATGGTCTGGTACTACCTTACCATTAACCCGGACCAGTGACGGTAAACAAGTGACGAGGCCTCGTCAGATTACAGGGGATGGTCTGGTACTACCTACCATTAACCTGGACCAGTGACGGTAAACAAGTGACAAGGCCTCGGCAGATTACAGGGGATGGTCTGGTACTTACCATTAACCTGGACCAGTGGAATAGTTAACAATAAAACTATACCTGTGTAATCTCAAAGGAGAGAAGTTGTATGATGCCATATTTTAGGTGCGAGAAACACCTCAAACTGTGGATAAGTTATCGGGCCTAAATGGTCTCAAACTGTCCATTCCTTCGTTTGTTTATTGTCTTCCTTTCGTAATTACGCCACGAAATAACGACGTATTAAATACAATCTATGTCGTTATTTCTAAGCGAAAATATAAAAAGGCAAGAGAACGAGATTTGCTATGCGACATGACTACAGTTGTAAGACTATGTTTTTTGTCTTTTCCTCTCTCCCTGGCGACGACAATAACGCGAAATAACGAAATGGCACAATGAAGCCGCTATACGGAACGGTTTCACGAGTACGTACATGTACAAGTGAGATGTAAATGAGACATAGGATGCGGACTGTTTAAGAAGGAATCGCTGTCTTTGTGTTCAGGAGATTTAAAACTTCACCCAGCATAACCTTGAACGTGTTCATTGGGAACCTTAGACTGGACACCGTCTCTAGAATATTGAATTATTAAGAAAACAGTTTAACTAAAAAAATGTTGATCACTTGGATGTCTGATCCTAAGTTCTAAACTAGGGGGAGATACGCTAGTAGTAAAATTGCAGCTGAGAAATTCATAAAAACTTAGGGGATGGTAGCCAGTCTATGGGAACTGATGCGGTACTAATGCCTGTTATAACTATCCTTAGGGGACAGGGAGTCATGTTTGGTACGAATGCCTGTTATAACTATCCGTAGGAGACAGGGAGTCATGTTCTTATGCAGACATAAATACTTTAAATATGATCACTTTCTCGTGTATTTTATTTGGCTACTTCCACTGTTTTCCCCAACACACAACAGGACCTGTTAATCTGCTAAGAGGCGCGGCTGTTTTTGTCGTACCTATTAACTTACTCAAACTGACATGCACCAATTTCATGGTATTTTGAAGCATGAAATAACATATTTATGTAAACATATCTGAGTGACCGGAAGGTCACATTCTGGGCACGAATACAGGTGCTTAACACAATGAGTAAACCGACTGGTAATCATGCATGCTTTGGAAGTCAATCGTTGAGGTAAGCCAGCTGAGTGGAAGTACGTAGAGAGCGAAAATAACACGTGAAGAAAGACTGTGTTTACGCCAATGTGCGATATCGTTTTTACCGCGCACGTATAGCATAGAGCTTTATCGTGGGAACTCGCCATTTCTGCTTATTGACGAGTTCATGTGACCAATAGATCAGTTAAATAAACGTGTCCAGCGTATCATTATTTTGGTTTTCGGAGAAAATTATTTTGGAAAAAATCGTTTTTCAACATTTAGATAATAAGTGAAGGAGGAAGGATGGAAGACGAATGTTCGTCGTCATTTCGAATACAATAGTTAATTATTTAACTTATGAAAACCGTTTCGCTTTATTTCGTTGTATTCTAGTGCATCCTACTTATTTCGCTGTTATACATAGTATTATGTTTAGTTCTCTCTGTTACAGCTATCTCACATGGGGTTACCAGATCTCATTAAGCAGCCATTCTACTCTTCCCCTAATTGAGACTATAGTATCAGACATGTCTGCCTTTGGCATGACTGCTTACGGGCATTAGTTTTATTTTCATATTTTCTATAAACTGTCCGTTAATGCTTTCTCATTTAACCTGCTTTTATCGTAATATGTATTCGTGATAAGTACATGTCTTCCAATAACTGTCTCATCCAATTTTTCCCGCATGTAAATAACAGGAAGTGCTCTTCTTATCGCATCGACCTTAACCGGAAGTAACTTTTTACCGATGCCATTTCCATGTTTATTACATTTATAGGAGAAAGGGTCGATCTGAGGTCGAATTACAGCTACATATTGGACAGCAGTTACAGTATGATTCGGAGCAGAAACGAAACAATTCAAATAAAAGGGGTCTAAAGAATGGAAGGGTTGGAATACCTTCATCAACAATAATGCTTAACGTTCGTAAGATACTGAACGATGACCAAACATCACTGGATCTTTGTGCAGTAATACCTGACGGGGATTACAAAGATTTACATTAATTTGAACTCAGACTCCTGCTGAATATGATCTGTTTACTATCGCTGGATCTGATGGCACAGGGAAGTAATGAGTAATACCGTTCAGAACACGAGGTGTGACAGGATATTCGAAGTTTTTGCTCCTCTCCTTTCTTGGTTTTAATGAAAATGGATCAGATTGCGAAAACAAGTGTATGCTGTTCCACAGATGCAATTTATTAACGCATTTAATTATTTTGTTTGTTCGTGTTGTTAATAATATGTGAATAGTTAAAAATTTAATTAGCACACATACACATCACTACCGCACCTACTCCTAGAGGTGTAGAGAGATATCTTGCACTTCTAAGAAATAATGTACTTACTATTACGATAACATTTTATGATATGGACATATTAAAGCATTACTGCAGCAGGCACCAAATACAATTGACTTAATTCAATACCTTTTGTCTTCTTCTCCTAACAATTCTGAAATATTTTGCCAAATTAGGACATTCTTAACTTACAACTAATTTCCATCTGAAATCTTCCTAATTCAAAATATATCATTCAATTTGGAGTATAATGATGAACTTCAGGTCGATTTTAACATGTAGTTTTAACATAAGCAATATTGGACCCCCACTCGGTGTTATTGTATCGTTGTGACGTAATAAAGGGTTATACGGGCACTTTTCGCCTTTTGGAAGTATTTTTACCCCAAGGTGTGAACCACTTGAAACGAGGATTTGCACTGGAGAACCCTTAATGGACGAAATGTTCATATGGTACTGAAAAAAACGTTTCTTTGGCTTTCCGCATCATCTTACTAATAAGGTGTCCCTTACCTGGTTTCTTCTATTGGTTAACATACAGTTTATGAGCAATATCTGCCGGTGACTTTAGTACGTATAATACCCAAGGGGAAATAGGGATTCTTCTGAAACAACTGAGTCAGAAACAAAATTCCATTTTCAAATTTAATTCATCACAATAAATTAATTATTCAATTAACGTTATTTTGACATCACATGTAAAATGTAAACGCAAGGAAATGTGGTGGTAATTGGGAGAAAGCGAGTAAACATATAAAGATGATCAGAGTCTGTGTCGTGTACAGTTCGTAAATAGGGCTGTCAAATCCCACACAATACACAATGTCTGTGTAATACAAATCTGGCATATATGAAAAAAGCAACTCGCATATACAGAATTACAATGAAAGTCAACGTCAATATTCCAGTTTAATAAATTCAACCGACATATTATTTTTATTTAATATAGAGCATGAAAAATACAGGAAAAGTACAATTTCAAAAAAGATTATTTTTGTCATGTAATTGTTTTTAATGGATATAAAGTATACATTCGGATTATTATCCGAGTATAAATAATCAATATCTTTATTAAAAAGCATTGAAAGTACTAAGCCAAGCATAGGTAAATTAGTGTGTCATGATTGCTTGCCTGTTTACAAGATATTGAAGAAAAGTGATTTCTGTTGTAGTGACGACCGCTAATTTGCATATTTTGTAGTATTGTATATCGCTAATTACTTCAGAAATGTCCTTATTCTATTTTTAGCATCAATACATAGGTATAGACACAACATGTCTTATTCTGGATGCCTGCATAGTTATTGCATGTACATGTAATGGATAAAGATTGCTATACATGGCAATTATGTAAGTAGCAGTTTTGTACAAATTTAATGGTCAAAACCTCTTAATATCGCTTGTGATCCGGGTTTATTAGAATACTGTAGCATGTCCACACTAGTTTAGGACAGTTTTGAGAGCTGCAGACATTGCCTACAGAAGTGTAGAATCTCTACTGTATCATTTATCTGTTATAGACTTCATACCGTCAGTCCATCTTGTGTTAAACTCATATATTTCCTTGATTTCTGTAATGTTCCAAACATTGCTGTCTCAAATGGTTCGACAGATCTAGAGCAACCTAAGAATATTTTGCATTAACCATTTTATTCTTATTGCTTTGTGCATATGTATGAACTACGTGGTGTTCTGAGAGCTACTCTAATATATCCCTGTTTGACCTTTGCTGATATTGACAGCATAAAGGTTTCCATGTCAACAATAATTCGGGGACCACTTCCTGCGAGAAATCAAGTTTCTTTACGTTAAATCTCCTTACTTGTACTGCGAGATTAATTTGATCCATGTATCATAGGGCTTGGATATTAATATGTCATAACGATGTTAGAACCGATCTGTATCGCCTTAACGACTTTCCTGCAATCTCGGGTTCCAATGGGCAATGACAAGGAATACGCCGAGACCTAATGATCAGGCCGGCCGGACAAATGACGGTAATGATGTGAGATATACAAAGCGAACGCTTTGACAATATATCCGTACAAATGTAAGGCCAGCGAGTAGGCCATAAGCCCATCAACAAATGTGATTCTGACTAAAAATGACAGATCCCGTGCCACAAACAAGGATCTGTTAGCTGATAGTCTATCCTGGCGTTCTCTGGTAAATAACGACCACAGGGAGCTATGTAATCATATGTGTTTCCAATAGTACCAGCAGTCGACAAATGGTTTGTATGTACAAACAATATCACCAGGTGTGATTTTGGGGAATCAACATTTTTTCGAGAACATGTCTGCTACTTTTTGCCCTGATTGATCTAAACTCTGATATTGTTCCAGTTTTCTCAAATATGGTTATTAACTTATTATGATACTGGCAAATGACGAGTCTTCCATTGTGTCATTGAACAAGATGGTCAAAAATCAGATTTTGCTCAAACCAGGTAATTGAGGAAAATCATGACACTGCAAAATACATCACGTGTTCCATTTATTCATTGAACAAAACCGGACCGCCATGGACTGGATTCTGATTGTTTGAAATCCAAATATTGTTCGATTTAGCTTAAATTTTATAACCGGATAAAATAAGGTACTGTTATTGGTTGTATAGTCCTATTTAAAGCTACAGCTAAGTAAGATCATTTAGGGACATGCCTCCATGTGTATAATGAATGCGTGCATGTGCTTGCTTTCGATAGCGCGAATATGATGCCAACTTTATAGTGCTACCTCACTGATAGCATTCCGTCCGGTCACATTTTATGCTGACACCGGGTAAACCAGTCGTTGTACCCGAAACGCTGAACGTTTATAGGGAATAACAACTGCCACTTTAAATGACTCGGTATGTCCGAGCTTGGCGAAACAACCCATTGCCTTCCTCACATGGGTGAACGTTCAAACCCAGTACAGGGAAGGCTAGGAAACAAGCAGGTTAGAGGGAAACAGAGAGAAAACATAAAGATACAAAATGGTAACAACAGGTATATTCTTTCATCAATCACCGACTTGCAGCGTTGGCACTGCGAGCTCTTACGTGAATTTCGTTGAATCATTGAACAAGATAAGCACCTGCGGACTGGCTTCTGATTGATCGAAATTAAGAAACTGCTCAAATTTGGTATGCGCTGCACTATGTCATTATGAGCTCTTTCTGAAGTATCTTTACGACTATGGGGACAGTTTGGGGTGTTTCTGTAACGGTCCCCGTTACAATTAGAAGGTACGCTATTATGAATCATTGTATTACTACTGAAACTGCTAATACATACTTTTTATAAGGACTGACGAGTAATTTGTTTAAATGTTTACTTTAAAGCGGGCGTTTTTTAGAAAGCTTTACTTCAACAGACAGTCCCATTTCACCTCCCGATGTGACGATTAATTGCTGTTAGTCTTGTCTCATTTATCGCCACCTCGGCAGACCACACGGGAATACTCAACATACGTGGTCACCGGGTCCAGCTCTGACGGTCGGATATATCGGGCAATGTATGTGTTGTCCAAAATTGACGAGAGGAGTCGTGTCTTTCATGTCACGTCGAACAGGCGTAAGTAATGGTCTGAGATAGTCGTCGTCATTCGAGGGGGCATTGCCTCTACGTGTGACCGACCTTGCCTGCCATTACCGTGGTGTAACCGACAGACTCCGTAATTTTCATATGGCCCGTTAATTATAGAGATAAGAAAGGGCACCAGTCGTGTACTCCGCGTTTATTTGGATCATCATGCAATTCAGCTATGTTACAAACGATGTATGATAGTGTTCCGATATCGAGCGGCTATTGACGCACATTTGAAGGGACAAGCCAACATATTGTTAATTTTCTTGATGTGTGTTTACTTGTTAGTAAACGTCGGAACTAGCAATCCCTACCATTAGGCTGGTGTTACCGTCCTCATTGCCAATGCTTATATTGGAAAATAATAACAGAGATAAATGCAGAGTGTCGTCATCCCCATGCAGTATGTAGGCTCAAAGAGCGAGAAAGCACGTATGGCATACAGTTGTATCCCCAAATGATGCCTTTACTAAACTGACACCATCCTGTCATTGAAATACCGTCCTTCCACTACAGCAGTTTTAGTATAACGACTAGATATTCTAGTTCAGTTACATTGAAAATCCATGTACTGCTGCTTGTAAACCAGTCGTTAACTTTAATCAAAAAGACAAATATAGGATCAGGTTACAGGAGGGAAATCCCATAAACCAACGAAATCAACAGACCTAATGGCGCGTCCAACCTACTTTTGGACAACCACCAACATGACAACTTCCAGCTAGCGCAAGTACAATAAAGTGTTCACTGGCAGCGACCTAGGCAGAAGGGTGTCGGGGGTACAGTGTATATCAATCTCCCCGGAAGTACCAACACGAAAGTACAGGATGTTCAGGATGTATACCAACCTCGACTTACACGGAAGTACAAGATGTACATCAACCTCGACCTACACGGAAGTACAGGATGTACATCAACCTCGACTTACACGGAAGTACAGGATGTACAATAACCTCGACCTACACGGAAGTACAGGATGTACAATAACCTCGACCTACACGGAAGTACAGGATGTACAATAACTTCGACCTACACGGAAGTACTTCCCGATTAACAAAGAAGTACTTAAAATATTACACAAAAATAGTATCCATGTCTTTAGGAATTCGTTTAAAATCGTTCCGAATGGTGTTTCATTTTCTACACTGTCCCAATAAATATAATTTTGATTCTAAAACATCATAGAGGGAATGTTGAATTATAATTATTTTCCGAGAGATCCTATACATTTGAACTTATAAAGGTAAAATTAATTACATTTTTAAAATAAGAAACAGAAAGCGACCGAATCCGCTAAGTGAGAAAATGTTAGATTAAATAATATATCTGCCTTTTTATTAAGAAGTTTCTTGTTTTTGCTTTTTCCATAAGTCAGCGTCAAAAATAGAACTTATACAATTTTTTAATTCGACATTGCTGTTGTAGTGTGTATACATGTCGCCTGTCGGTAATCAGGTTTACCATCCTAGTCAATCAGACTCTTGGTTTTCACGAGAACAAATTGGCATTTTCTGTAACGGACGACTAATTCCCCTCTCCCAGAGTGTTAGGGATTACCGAGTTATAATTGTGTGTGCTTATATTGGACACCGCATGCTGGAATTCGTGGGAAAATCTTCTCTACCTTCAATTATCCTCTATAGAACACACAGGCAGCTCGCCAACTGCTGCTCGAGTTCTTTGTTTAAATAATGTTATTTTGATGAGGAACTGGCAATTAATTAAATGTTTTATTAATGGAAACACGTGTTTTTAATCTACACGTTTAAAATTGAATCTAAAACGTTATATACTAGGCGTCTGGGATGAACTCGCTAATACGCGGACTCTGAGAACATCTCTGGAATTACTCTCTCCTACGCGCAAATGACTTGCCAACTATGTGTGTTTACACCGCCAAAACATTCATCAAATCGACCGAATGCCTCTCTGATATTCCAAAAACTAGTTCACCAAAGTAGTTCTAGTTATGTCAGCTCACCGGAAGCTGACGTTACTCTAGAATGAGAGGACCAGGACAGTTGAACGGAAATGGGCGTATCGTGACATTGTCTGGAAAATTACCCTCCTTACAGCATAGTGATTTCCAGATAGCAATTATAAGCAGAGCTATGTTTGATTAGACATGAAAGCCACATTTTCGTACCTTTTAATGTTAAATTTGTCATGTCGCTTGAAGATCAGATAACGTTTGGTGGTCCGCCACCCAGAAACCAAGTGCATTACATATTTACGTTCTTACTAGAAAGGCATGGGAGTAAACATCATTAATGGCGGAATAACTTCTTCTAATCACAAACATGTAAACGACACATAACTATTAACACAAAATGCATAAACCAATAGCATTCGTGTGCAAAAAATATTGGTTTCCTACATATACAAACGTTAAATTGGTATAGGCAAATTCTACAGACTATTCCGGTTTTCATTCATACATAAGTTCATTAATATGTAATGACAACAACGAAGCCAAAGAAATGATGAATTTTGCTGGTAAATAAGACATAATAGAAACACTAAAAAGTTGAAGGAAATTTAAAGGGACATATGATACTGCTATACTTATCGACTTCAGAGGAATGCCAAATTAATAGAATACGATGTTCTCTCTCATAGTTTTACGAAAGCTCACGATGGACACCGTTGTCAGACGCTGGAGTGTCTGGCATTACATTATAGGAAAGTGTCACAGGGATTACCAAGGGACACTTTCAAACGATAATATACTATGTCACCCAACCTCTCACAGCCCAACTCTTAACGCCTGTTCGGTGCACAAGCACTAATCACGTAACATGGTACCAGTGACAAATATCCAATGTCTTGTACATTGCCAAGTGCAAAGGTACTGTTTCAGAAGTATTTTTTGTGCTTGAATTATTAATTTCTTTCCAGTGTGGAACCGTGTTCTACATGTAGCACAGCGATCAACCACATAAAATGATAAAGAAAGTCGTTTATTTTTTCTCTAACAAAGAGCTAGCGCTGCTGACGGTGAGGTATGTAGAAGCTTAGCCGGCTGTGGTTATTGACGGTACGTGGGCTTTGTTTAAAGGCAACACTTTGAACAATTGTTTTGCATTGTTACATAATAAAAATTAAATGTTAACTGTTCCTGCCGTTCCCGATCCCTTCCGCTGCTGAGATGTACGTCGACCTCTAAGGAGCTTTGACAATCGGACCAGTAAAGCATGCTACCAGATGTTACATAATCGTGACGTTCAAAGTCGACATATGTTACTAATCACGGTTCTTTTGTCATACAGTCACGACTCTCATTTCTGATCTGGTAATATCTTCTGATGTCTCACACATTAAATGTTCTTCACGTCCTGTGTTGGTAAGCCATGATCATTCTGACATTCTTTTGTAAATAACCATATAGGACCTATACATGTACAACAATGTTAAAGAGTTGTCTCCCTGAATGGCATAAATCCCTGTCGTGAATTGAGCTAACACTGGCCTGCCTTTCGTTATTTGTGTTTACATCGAACAGTCTTTCGTGACTTGGGCTAAAATAAAATGTTACATTGACAAACCTTTCGTGATTTGAGTTAACATTGACAAACCTTTCGTGATTTGAGCTAACACTGACCAACCTTTCGTGATTTGAATTAACACTGACCAACCTTTCGTGATTTGAATTAACATTGACCAACCTTTCGGGATTTGTGCTAACAAGTACCAATCATTCGTGATTTAAGCTATTTGTCTATTGTGGCGTCGCAATACTGCATCCCATGCATCAACCTTTTTTATTGCGGGAAGATGGACTAAGTCATGGAAGCTTATGTCGTAACTATCACAATCATTCTGGTTTCTTTGGAGTTTTTTTCAATTCTAAAACCAAAAAAATACCCCTCTTATGAAATGTTACTGTTATTCATCAGGACACCAAGGATATCCTCATTTCTCAGGCTTTCGTTGAGTCAGGATTATTCTTTTAATTCTAAAACAATGCGGATTGGAACAATGGAGGATATTGCTATAGTTTGACGACCTAATACAGCTACAATTGTACTAGAGGCAAATACAGACATTGCAAAGCAATCAGGAAGTGCCCTTTGCTGTGCTATTAAACGGATTAAATGCTTTAAGATGTAATGTTTCTGTTTTCTGCAACATGTTCGCGGAGTGACAAGGACACAGTGTTATTGTCACGAGGTGAGGGCGCCTTTCCAACCATTTAAAGCACGTGACGTAAACGTGATCTAATATTAGATCCAAATACAGAGACCCGGACCTATTTCCGGCATTCGTCCTGGAAACTTTCACACCATGTCAATGTTCCTAAAATACCAAGTGAACCTCACCTGACATTATATAAATTGCCCTCGTCGTAAAACTGGATTAAACAAATTGGAAACCGGTCGGTGTACGTGTATATCACACTATTTCCTATATTAGGAGTCGTACGTTTACTCTCGACTCGCGGCGGTACCGTCGTGGTCAGATAAAACAGTAACTAAACACGTCATCGGCCTTAAATGTCATTAGGGGTCCAGTCATTTGACCGGCAGGTAGAGTGGATATTCTGGATATGACCAACGTGTACTGTAGCCCCGCATATGTCACGTTCCTTCGTACTCATATGAGGGTAAAACACGCTGGGTTGATTGATATTGTTCCGTTTGTATGTCTATGTGCAGGCCTGCCATTTACGTACTTAACCAGGTTATATGGTACGTAACAAAAAACGGTGCCGTACGACAAACAGATGATAATCAAGTTAGCTAACACAATCGAAATCAAGGATTAATAAAGTTTTTGAAAAGCTGGTAATTTTTTATTATTATTATGTATTTAATTTAATTTAATTTTGATTTTCTATACATTCATTTTCAATATATGTGTGTTATTTCAGGGCTGAAATACTTATGTCTCTGATAATGATAATACCAAATTAACTGTGTATATGTAATAAGTATTGATTGTATTCTCACATTAGTGGTCGTGCTGAAAGCTTTCCCTTCCCGGGCCGATATCAATATCTTTAACTTGAAAAATGGAAAAACATATAATAGTTATTATCCTGGCATTTCAATACTTCAAATATAGAGCTCACTCAGTCAACTGTGTATATGGTACCCTCGTTTTCTATTTTCATACTGTTTCAGTACGTGTGTGTTATGGTATCCTGAGAGCGAGGCTGGATAACCGTCATCCCGTCCGTCCTATCGTCCGGGGAGAGGTACGAGTATGGATAGGTGTTCGACACACACCTTACTGTGAGGATAGGCATTCATCCCTGATGTATGTGTAGCTATACACAATGTACAAAGTACGATAAGGTAGCAGCAAAGAAAAGTAAATGATGAGCAACATGTGGTACACAACACACATAGGACGTTATTTGATAAACACTGGTGTACCAGCACAAATTATAGTCAAGGATTGAATAATATATAAGTACAGTTTTATAGTACTCCGTGTACAGCCTACAGAAATCAAGGGAGGTAATATAGAACAGAGTGTGCCTCGCACAGAAATACAAAGAAAGAACGAACTTTATCCCTATAATGCATCAAGGTAAAGGACTACACTGTGCTATACGTCAAGGTAAAGAAAGCGCTACTCTACACCAAGGTAACAAGCGTACCACTATACGTCAAGGTTACGATGGTGCCAATTTACAGCAGGGTAACGAAGAAACCGCTATACGTCCAGGTTACAAAGGTGCCAATTTACAGCAGGGTAACGAAGAAACCGCTATACGTCCAGGTTACAAAGGTGCCAATTTACAGCAGGGTAA
>JAUMHH010194735.1:0-13844 GCA_032359455.1 Chlamys rubida
GGTCCTGAGATTGTCGGGTCTATGTGACCTGTCGAGGTCCCGAGATTGTCGGGTCTATGTGACCTGTCGAGGTCCTGCGATTCCTGAGTCTATGTGTTTTGACGAGGTCCTAAGATTGTAGGGTCTATGTGATATGTCGAGGTCCTGAGATTGTCGGGTCTATGTGATATGTCGAGGTCCTGAGATTGTCGGGTCTATGTGACCTGTCGAGGTCCCGAGATTGTCGGGTCTATGTGACCTGTCGAGGTCCTGAGATTGTCGGGTCTATGTGATATGTCGAGGGCCTGAGATTGTCGGGTCTATGTGACCTGTCGAGGGCCTGAGATTGTCGGGTCTATGTCATATGTCGAGATCCTGATATTGTCGGGTCTATGTGATATGTCGAGGTCCTGAGATTGTCGGGTCTATGTGATCTGTCAAGGTCCTGAGATTGTCGGGTCTCTGTGATCAGTAGAGGTCCTGAGATTCCCGGGTCTATGTGATATGTCGGGGTCATGAGATTCACGGGTCTATGTGATATGTCGAGGTCCTGAGATTGTCGGGTCTATGTGATATGTCGGGGTCATGAGATTCTCGGGTCTATGTGACCTGTCGAGATCCTGAGATTGTCGGGTCTATCTGATCTGTCGAGGGCCTGATATTGTCGGGTCTATCTGATCTGTCGAGGGCCTGAGATTGTCGGTTTAATGTGGTCTGTCGAGGTCCTAAGATTCCCGGATCTATGTCATATGTCGAGATCCTAAGATTGTCGGGTCTATGTGATATGTCGAGGGCCTGAGATTTCCCGGTCTATGTGATATGTCGAGGGCCTGAGATTGTTGGGTCTATGTGATATGTCGAGGGTCTGAGATTGTCGGGTCTAAGTGATCTATATCGAGGGCCTTAAATTCCCTGGCCTATGTGTTCCGTCACGATAACCTGATATTCCCGGATCTATTTGATATGGAGAGGGCCTATTCAGGAAGTATTGCACAGACACTAGCCAGGCCTAGGTGTGTTTTGGTTGGAAGGAAACAATTCATATCATATTACGTTTGTTCTTTGATATTTAGTAATCTGGTGTAAAACTTCTCCACTAAATATTGATGTAGTTTTGTCACGAAATTACCTACTCCGTAGGAAGTCATGCTCTGACACATGACGGGCATAGTTTTCACAGTAGCCTTCAACACACTTGGTTTCATACAATATTAATCTTATTTAAAGATGGTTTCTGTCATTTTTCTCCTGTTTATAAATTATATAATGTTAAATGAAATACAGAAAAAGTGTATCATTTGGCTTGGACTTATCTCGCAGTAGTTGCTACGTTTCTTTCCATCTTGGTGGGTTGTAACATGTACTGGAAACGTGCTGTTTATATGATTGGATAAAAAGAAGGGCCTGTTTTATAAAGTATCGGCACATTTCTTTTGATTTGGTTTGGTTTGTTTGTGTTTTACGTCCCATTAACAGCTATGGTCATTCTATAGAACATGGCAGGTTTGGGTTGTTGAGGAAAACCGGAATATCCGGAGAAAAACCAACGACCTGCGGCCAGTACCTGGCGATTGCTCCACTTTGGCCTCGAACCAGCGCCCCAGTGGTGGAGGGCTATTGTCGTAGACAGTTATCGTGGCTTTCACATTTGCAGTTAAATATATTTCTTTCTAAGTTAATTTCTCCGTGGACTTATCTATTTAAGGCCTGAACTTCTTAGATTCTGGAAAACTAATATTGAAATTGTATCCACGGTCCAGAATTTTCCGGATTATCGGGAGGTCGGTTTACAACTTTTTCGGATAAAAAGGAGCCCGAGGGGGTTAAATTAGTAACGTTACATTACAGAATTTTATCAGAGCTTATTTTTTGTGCCTCTCAGGCCAAATAACGTGGTCACCAAAACACCTATACAAGTTATTACATGTTGAAGAAGCCAGGATACACAATGGTATCTGATCAATATTCCCCTTCTCGTAAATCTATACAATTTATGTAAAGTAAGTTTAAATGTATAGAAGTAACACCATGACGTCTAGAATACACAATACGACACAATTTTCTGACTAGTGGACCGCAGGCGAGGTCAATAGTGGGATTATGGCGCTGTTGTATTGGTGATAATGGGATACCTAGATGCAGGGTCATACGCAGGTCTGCTGTATTGCTCGTCATATATATGCCATACATTAATGGTTAAAAGCTAAGCATGATATATATGTTTTTATATGGACCTTACGAACTTGTCATCAAAGAATTAATTTCATATTTCTACTTAAATCATTTCCTTCTATCTTTTCTTAACGAATACGACCTCATAAACTCAATTTTGCTACCATTGACGTCGAAAACACTCTTGCCCCCGTCAAATATCTATCGCTCACATCGAAAATCTATCTCATAAACCGGAAGTCTTCCGTTCAACCGAATGTGAATCGTCAACACCGAATTTGTACTGCCTACATCGAATGTCTATAACCAACACAGAATGTCTATCGCTCACACCGAATATCTCGCCCAAACCGGATGTTAATTACCCACAACAAATGCATTTTACCCACATCAAATGTCTATTGCCCACATCAAATGTCTATTGCCCATACCAAATGTCAATTACTTTCACCGAATGTCTATCGCCCACACTAAATGTCAATTAACCATCCCAAATGTCTATCTCCCACATGGAATGTCTATCGCCAACACCGAATGTCAATTACCCTCACCGAATGTCAATTACCCTCACCGAATGTCTATCGCCCACATGGAATGTCTATCGCCCATACTAAATGTTTATTACCCTCACCGAATGTCAATTGCCCGCATTGAATGTCAATCGCTGTGACACCGAATGTATCACCCTCCGACATTCACAGCCTAGCTACTTCTCTCATCTCACCTTACTGTACCAAGTACGTTGTCTAAACATGCTCGAACTCTATCAATGAAAAGATCCAGGCAGACCTCCGACGTCATGGAGTAACACAATGAGCCAATAGGCCTCTACACATTTGATATGAGATGGGATGGACTTGACCAGATCAGATAGAGAGTGATTGATGACCCATTGTGGATAAATAGTTTGACCACGATTGACCAGCATATCTGAAAATGTCAGTGTTATATATGTCGTATATTCTTGTGAGTTGTACTAAAACACTTCAATACGACACTGGTCAGTCTCAATACTGACCAGTCCGAAGTGAATAGAATTGAAGTACTCAAAATGAACTGGACAGTGAAATTGTACCTGCAGGTTGTTTTCACTTGTGATCAAACTAAGATTTTGGATCTCATGAGATAACATTTACTGGCCTCCAGAAAAGTACAATATGAATTGTGTACTCTTCCACGTATTATACCGGGGCAAGCATACATGTATATGTTCCGTATGACCAGCACAGAGACAACACGTGTTGCTTATTTTAGACACCACTCTTACAGTTTTGAAACATGACTGTTTGGCAGATAAAATAAATTGCAAGTCCCACTGATGTCTCCGGAAATACAACACGGATCTCACAATTGTATACAAAGCATTTTTTGCAGATAGAGTTGTCTAAATGAAATACCGTGTCACTTATAACAGAGGATTGTTTCTCACGTACACGTACACACTATATCTCTCTCGCTATAGGAATGTCACCTTCTATCCGCATGCCTACCAAATCCACCGAATGCATATGGCGTCCATATAGCGAACATATCAGTGTTCACTTCAGCGAATGTGTAGTGCCGTTACGCTCATACCGAATGTGTAATGCCGTTACGCTCATACCGAATGTGTAGTGCCGTTACGCTCATACCGAATGTGTAAGGCCGTTACGCTCATACCGAATGTGTAATGCCGTTACGCTCATACCGAATGTGTAATGCCGTTACGCTCATACCGAATGTGTAAGGCCGTTACGCTCATACCGAATGTGTAAGGCCGTTACGCTCATACCGAATGTGTAATGCCGTTACGCTCATACCAAATGTGTAATGCCGTTACGCTCATACCGAATGTGTAATGCCGTTACGCTCATACCGAATGTGTAATGGGTAACGATTTCGGAATGCTTTAACCCAATTTCAACTTCACTGAAAGTATGACGCTCAAACAAAATGCAGAATTATCGGAGTTATCAGCTTCATTTTGGTAGAAAATTCTTCACGAAGATGAGATTGATTGATGATTGATTGATTGATTGATTGATTGATTGATTGATAATTGATTGATGATTGATTGATTGATTGATTGATTGATTGATTGATTGATGATTGATTGATCGATTGATCGATTGATTGATGATTGATTGAGTGATTGAAGGGTTTTTCGCCTACATGATTCCGCCCTTACGGGTTCCATCTCACTGACGGAAGTCGGTGTTCTGTCGGCGTGTCACGAAGATGAGAAGATCGTAACAATTATATACCAAACGATTTCAGTTTCTTCAATGTCATTTTAGCAGAAAAAACATACACAGCAGGACACATTAGTAGCTTCATGTGATAATTTTGCTTTGGCATTTCATTGGGTAATAAATTGAGTAGGTCTAGAGACAACTTGAATTAATTCTGAAGTTCATGTTGAATTCGTCTCAAGACCAATTCAGTTTATCACCTCACATAATCGACCAATATATCAATTATTGAAACTTGTGTAGTTCTGTGTAGTTTGTTGCTGATACTGGAGCTTGTGCTAGTCTACGTATTGAGGTAATGTAAAAACCTATAGTCCATCATAGGAGGAACATCATACAGTGATGTAGTGTACACTGATATTTCAATACAGCAATATTACGATATAGTTAATTACAAAACAGATGATCAATGCGCTGTCTAACTGTATTGATTAATTATTGCAAAAATATGAAACATGTATTCAAACGTCAGACAGACAAGATTAGTCCAACTTGAATAGAAATTGAAATATAAGGTAATGGTGAATGGGATAAGTCACTATTGTTTTTATACCTAACACAAGTCGTGCCGTACCCTCAATTTCAGTGATAAAATAACTTTTAATACAGATATAAGATCACTTTTAATACAGATATAAGATCACTTTTAATACAGATATAAGATCACTTTTAATACGGAAATAAGATCACTTTTAATACAGATATAAGATCACTTTTAATACAGATATAAGATCACTTTTCAAGGATTTATCTTTAATAAGACGACAACGAACTCTTTTGCAGTAAAGATACAAAAGTACTGGTATATAATTTGATGTTCTTTAAACATATGATAAATTTTCTCAACACATGTATTTCTTTATTTCACTTTTTAAAGATGAGGTGAAAACAATTTTCTCCTTAATATGAAGATGTGAATGTCCTTTACATGTGATACATTGACTGTGACCGGTGTATCGTATGCCAAATCGGGCTGGTTATTACTTTTGATTATAAAACTATATATCTATTGTATAATCTTAATTTTGTACTGGAATGTTTTTGCATAAATTATGTACACGGTATGAGATATTTAAATAAATAATTGATTGATTGCGAAATAATGCTGCATATTATCCTGTTATGGTCTATTGACTCCCGAAATCCATACGTATATATTTAGTCTACATAGGGGACTTACATAATGTTGGACGCGTTTACAAAATTCTCAGCTTAATGCCCCGAACAGACATGACGTAACGAACACTCCAAGTGACGCTTTAACGAGAACACACAACGTTACGTCATAATTGATTTCCTATACACATTGACAAGTATCGGTGAACATTTAAGCTTATATAGCAAACTTAAGTGTTCACCCGGCAAACGTAAATAAACTCGATCAGATAATCAACAAGAAGGGTTTATTTCGGCATCGAGGGTAGGGTAGGACTGAGAACCGATGAATAATTAACTGTAATATTTACTCCTAACTTTTACACAACTATGCTGTCAATAGCGATATACGACTGTAAACAATGCTGTTTTACCGTCTGTAGAAGTTTTCAGACATAGTAAATAAATTATTCAACGTGACAAAAGATTCTAAGCTGTTGGTTTTATTTCGACAGTGCCTTGATCTTACCTAACCACAAAATCTATACCACAATTACCATGTAAAGCAATACCAAGGACGTCACCTGGTCAAGTGTGATGGGTGGAGTGGTCAGTGTCAACATATACTGAACGATCCCTTATTTAAGTATGTCAACAGTTGTCTCTTCCTTATTTATTTATAAACCAGAAACCAATCGGGAACCGTCGACACTTTCCGTAAACGAGAAAATATTTTCTCGTTTACGGAAAGTGCCGACGGTTCCCGATTGACCAGAAACGTGTGAAATATATACATGTAGAATATCTCAGATCAATAAACGTAGAAACTAGGGCTGCAACGATATATCGTACGACAATATATCGCGATATTTTGAATACTGTACAATACACAATATTTTTGGTAATTCACGATACGCCAACAGTATTTTCCGGAATTTGTCGTTTCTGAATTTAGTCCACTCATATCCGTTCGATAGCTCCAGTTCGGCATACACGTCGACAGACGCGAATTGTGTGAAACTTTAAAGTCATGCCCATTTTGGACCAAGTCTATTTACAGTAATGTTGCCATTACAAATTGCAACTGATCTTTTCTTTTTGCTTCTACTGTTATTATATGTATCGTGATATGTATCGTATCGTGACCACAGTATTGTGATATGTATCGTATCGTGACCACTGTATCGTGATACGTATCATATCGTCATGTTAGTTTATAGTTGTAGCTCTAGTAGAAACAGATAATATTATTAAAAAAAACTCATACAAACAGCGAATATTGTTAAAAAGTAAATTACACAAAAGTTTGACATTATAAACTACATTTTATTAATAAAGGGAGTCACCAAAATTTGCGAATTGCCACAAATTCCAAACGTTGTGTACTGAGAATCAGCTTTAGCGGAGGATTATATATCTAGCATATGAGCGCCATTTACGTGAACAGATAGCTGAGCGCCATACACTTACAACCTGAGTGCCGGATACCCCAAAGCTAAGCGCCATTTGCAGATCAGCTGAGCACCAAAAACCAACCAACTTTGAGCCAAATGCTTACAAGCTGATCGCCAAATTCTAACTAGATGAGTTCCAAATACTAACTAACTGAGCGCCAAATACTCGTTGGACAAGCGCAAATGCTTACTACATGTAACTGAGCGCCAAATGCTAACTAAGCGCCTAATAATAAATGAGGGCCAAAATGCCTGTACTGACGTGTTCTATAGTAAGCGTTGACTTATAAAGAGCATTGTGTTGCAGTGCCATGAACTTATCAAAGGATCAACACCACGAAGTTCAAATATTATAAATTGTAAATAAATAAATACAAATATGTTATAAATTGTAAATAAATAAATACAAATATGTTATAAATTGTAAATAAATAAATACAAATAAGTTATAGATTGTAAATAAATAAATACAAATTATCATAGCGTATTTTGTGTACTTTACAGGGTAACCTAGCTACCCGCCTAAAATCTAGACTTATGACTTGTTAATACACATCCAGATTGTCTGTAGACAAATTATGTTAATCGTAATCCGTGTGATTGGAGTCAATAGATCTAGATGACCACAACGTCCAATTATTACTACACGTATACACGTACAAGTCAGGTATGTGCCGGCCTGTTATAACTTACTGTAAAAAACGTAAATATGTGCCCGTTTTTAACGTCTTGTACTTATCGTTATTTTATTGCAAACACCTCAGGGATCGGGTTTTCGCAGTTTGTCAATTACGGTTTATATCCCTGTCTTAGAGTAGAGTAATGACAGATTAACATGAGTGAAAATTCAGAATAAATATATATGTGCACGTATGTCAGATACGGCGGGCTTTTAACAGGTTAAACCCGACCCTTTATGGCAGTTTGCTGAGAGCAATGAGGAGTTTTAGACCTGTGCATAATGAGACACCCTTTGTAGGGACTACACGTCCTGTAATCCTCGGAAAACTCGACCGAATTTTAAACAGCTCTATGCCCCGATGGCGATCATGTGTCGTATAGGGACACACTAAAAACGGTCGTGTTCAGATTCCGGCTTTGGTGTCGTATAGGGACACACTAAAAACGATCGTGTTCAGATTCCGTCTTTGGTGTATTTCTTTGTGTTTACTCTCAATGAGCGAGAAAATCTGTAACAAATGTGCTTAATTTCCCGGTTTAGGATTTTTTTTTTCAAGTAAGTTTCTGTTCCTTAAAATTCTTTGATAATTACCAAACTTATTAGGACAATGTGTTGGCTCTGTAGAGTTAAATTCCTCTTAGCTGTGATGTTTTGTTAACATTCCGAATACATTGTACATTGTTGTATGAGCAGTATGCAGTCACATGATTAAATTACAATAGTTATTATGTAAGGTATAGGTATTAAGTGGGAGATGTATATCAAGATAACATAACTCAATGTACATACATGTTTGTAAAACTACTGGCGAAACGGGTGGTCTAGTACCTCCATGGGGTGTGGGGTTGGAGATTTTGGGGGACTGGATTAAATTTTTTGTAAAATAAAAAAGGAGGGAGAGGGAAAAACAGAGGAAGTGAGAGATTACAGATAGTAAAAAAATTATACCTTCAAAATAAGAAAAGGAAACATTTCAAAAGTACGTGTTTCATATCTGCAACACACTGATTCCTGTGTGAAGCAAAATCTAGTGTATGTGTAATGGATGACAAGGCTAGCTTAACCGGAAGTCTGTAGCTGTTGTTTCCGAGCACAAACAATCGGAAACATTCCGTTAGTTTTATCATTAATACTCTTATTTTACATCTCCACAGCTAGTTTTGCTATGAAAGCAATTGGATCAGTGTCATTTTGAAGCTTCTCCTCCCGCCCCGAATGCCGTGAGACGAGCCAAACATTTTGGTAACATTACGCTGTTCGAGGAATCTCGCATGCACTAACAATATCGAAAACATAAGGGAATGCATATATTTATATCAATATTAACAATACTATTTAAAAGGAACATTGAGCAAATGTCGTTTTATCCTTATATGGAAGAACATGTCTTTGTGTGTTTCATCATGTTATCTAACCGAATAGATAACATGATGTTAAACACAAAACATCGCTTCCTGGTTTGTTTCCAAGAACTTAACAGAGATTACTGATGAACGTAGCAAATTACAAACGACGAATTTATGTAATATAAATTTAATGGAAACTTTATAAGTTTATAATTCAATGTACATAAATTCCTTATGTTTTCGATATTGTCGTATATCATCTTTACGCTGATGTCATAGATTTACGGCTTAGACAAAAACAACGTTATTTTCCTTCAATTTTCATAAAGTTTAACTGACAGAAAATGCATTTTTTCATATTTAGTTTGAAAATACACTGTAGACCTATTTAATTTAAAAACAATCTCAAATTCCTCTTTTTTACTCGTTAAAGCTCAGTTCGTAACAATCAAGTGTGACTGTTAATTAAACCCATTGAAATAATCAAGATTGACATACAGGGACGTAGCTATATATATATATAGCTAGCTCTTGTATATTCATTTAGGATTGGGTCCCGGCTCCCGGTTTTGCTTAGCCAATCACGTAAGACGTCACTTTCCATGACGTTATCTGTGATTGGTCAGGTCCAAAATTAAGACAATTTTAGACTTAAGACCGTTACAGGGCCTTGGTAGGGCACAAGGGGGCGCAACAAGCAATGTTTTTGTTTTGTTTTTGCGTACCAGCGTACAGACAGCTACTCGACCAGCGTATAGACAGCTACTCGACCAGCGTATAGACAGCTACTCGACCAGCGTACAGACAGCTACTCGACCAGCGTACAGACAGCTACTCGACCAGCGTACAGACAGCTACTCGACCAGCGTATAGACAGCTACTCGACCAGCGTACAGACAGCTACTCGACCAGCGTATAGACAGCTACTCGCCTAACACACGAAAATATGTCAATTGGTGTAAGGAATTATCCCGTTCGAGGCGTTACAATCCATTTATGTCATTTAAATAGCACTAGCAACGGGATTGGCACCTGTAGGAGATTGAAGACGAAAGGTCATCCAAGGACATTATAACATGTAAATAAAGACTATAATATCTCTTAAGTTAAACATGGACAAAGAAATCATAGTGCTAGTTTATCAGGTATCAAATGTTCTACACACGGATGTGTTACTAAATTGTAAAAACATGTTACTGGTCCAATACCGCACGCTGAAAGGAGACTTAAATCATACCCTATTTCTCTTATTCTGTAAGGATAATTCACAAGTTTTCATTTACATATGCTATTTATGCATGGTAAAAATTGAGGATAAAACCGCATTTAGTTTGTAAAGTCCTTCTAAAGTTTCCATTAAATTCATATTACATAAATTCGTCTTTTGTAATTTGCTACGTTCATCAGTAATCTCTGTTAAGTTATTGGAAACAAACCAGGAAGCGATGTTTTCTGGTTTTTTAACTTTGGTCACGTGGTTATGTAACACCTGCACTAAACCACGTGATACACCCCCATATCTTCCTTGTTGTTATCAAACCCTGTTTTTAATAATGATAATAATTGGAGGTTCTTATATATCGCTTTATCACATCCTAGTTCGTAGGTCGTCTCAAAGCGGTTCACAAATTAGTATCCGTAGTTATAGGGCCTTTGCAACCAGCCAATACATTTCTCAACTCCCTGGGGAGCATACAGCCGGAGCTGCCATTTCGGCGCTAACAGCTAGCATTCAACAATTCTAGCACTGCCTAACCACGTACTCATTTACAGCTGAGTAGACTGGAACAAGCGCAGTAAAGTATATTGCTCAAAGATACAACACATAGCCTATACTAGTACAATTTCTTGTCCCCCCCCCCCCTTGACCCATGTAAGTGCGGGTTTTATTACAGAATATTCCAACACTAGCGCTCCCTTCCCTATGTATGAACCGTCCTTTGTATTGTTTGTCACTTGATTTAATATAGTCGTTTTTCTTTTCTTTACTCGTCATTCTTTTGAATAATAAGAACGTAACATTTGCGTCGTCAAATTTGAGATTTAATTGAAATAAAGACAAACCACTTACTAGTACTCAATACAAAAAAAAATCTGAAAGACAATTTATACAAAGATACAGAAGTAGAAGAAAAACATCATAACTGCTCACAAAAATGCTGGCTGCAAATCCAGGTGACCGGGTAAGCGTTCCCTGCACCGCGTCATGACGTCACCCTCACACGTCATACAGATGAAGTATGTTAAGATTGTCAGTGATCTAAGCATAGAGGACAATCATTTTAAAATCGTAGACGTAAAGTTGAAAATAAGGTCTTAATGACAGCCGTGTTTACAGCGTAGACTGGATCAGCTGGGGAAGAAAACACTGACTATGCCGTCAATATGACTTGTCTAGACAGAAAATCACAAAACTTAAAGCAGGTTCTTGAATATCAAACCAACAATAGCTTGTAATTTCCATCACCAGGTGAGACTGGTATGTTACTAATGAGAAAGGGATCATAAACTGTTGTGGAATCAAAGGTATCCCTCTTATCATAGCGTTTGCTTTATTTACCCGCCCTTCTTTTGAATAATAAGAACGTAACAGTAGTGTCGTCAAGTTTAATATTTAATTAGGTTGAAAAAGTCTTAGGTGAAAATAATCGCTTTGCTGAAAATTTCCTCAAATGATCAATACTCATTTGTATTTGAGATTTGAAACAACCTTTCAATATCAAGCCAGCAAGTGACCTTTGTTGCTAGAATGACGTAAACCAGGGTGTTGTAATGGCATTTATCATATAGCTGACCCATTTTTACTGTCATAAATATGTTATTACACATGTGTAATACATCCTAAAGGAGCGGCGATTGGTCAAAACCGTGGGAACATATTCCTACACCAATACTGTTATTTACTATACCACATTATACATTGACTGTTATTTTAGATTAATATGAAATGTTTATTTTGTTTTTATCATTTTCATTGCATTTAAAATTGTTCGTTATTTAAGAAAAATATCATTAAATACTTTGCACTACGCGAAACCACAATACCATATGTTCGGAGTATGATGGTTTCAACTGTATGAACTCAGTGGAGAACACTTAATTTTGATTAAAGATTTTTTTTTCAATAATGAATGTCATGTGATACACATAATCTTACTTTCGTGCCAAACATTTAAACTCGTTCAATAAATTCAATTTGACATAGGCACTCATGTGAGATCCTCTATGTATAATATTTTTGGGGAGTTTTAATCAAATCATATTTACAAGCATTCAGTTTGTAGACCAGCCGTTGATACTTCAATCGGGTTTGTTTAAAATTGTTCGAGAAACCCAAACATAATTAAAAAAAAAAATTCTAAGGTGGACCAAAAATTTCAATAACACTTTGAAAACAAATCTGTAGAGAAAAAGACCGATTTTCGTAGCAAAACGTACTTGAAAGACTCCTACTTTGATTTAAGATTAATTGCAACGTATTTGTTAATTATTTTTTATCGATTTGTGTGAGAGAATAGTTTTCTGTGTAGTTGAAAATGCTTTACAGCTATTTCATCATGAAGTCTGTTTGAACATGTTGTTCCGAAATAAACGTATTAAATTTGAAATGAGGATTATTATAGATTTATTGGTGAATATTATGTTATAAAAATGTTAGGATTATACTTCATACTGAAATTTCCGGGAGGTATTTTTCAATTATATTACTGTCCCAAAAAATAGACGAAATATAAACACATAATATGTGTTGCTGTTTTCTGGAATTATCGAATATTTACAGTACTTAACGAAATGTATACCCATCAAATTTGTCCAAGGACGAACAGCGAAACGTTCACTCTTGAAATTAGATGTGTTATACCGTAGACGTTTTTTGCATATAAAGCGGACACGATGTCACCCGACAAATCTAGGTCAATTAGTATCATGGTAGACTGTTCAAATAGGACATTGATTGCAAGCACCTGAAGGAACTGTGATAACGCCATTTTACCTTGGTAATGGTGAATTTATTACGTTACAGGCAATGACTGCACGAATAATCGTTTGCTGGAGGCCAGATAGACTCGTCAATATATCTGATGAGGAACGCACATAATAACTATCTCTGCCTATTGTTAATGTGGAATTTTATATAGTGTACACCCTTGTGGTTTGAAAATTTAGCCATAAGAATCAGGTCATGCTTTGATGTGCTTGGGGAATATTATTACCATTTTCACTATTCTGAAATAGTTGATTCAGTATCTTCCCGTGATGGCCGAGTGGTAAGGACTTCCGATCGTCTATGCTCACTAGCCCCCCATCACTGGGTCGCAAGTTTGAGGCCTTCGTGACACACAGCAGTCACCAGGTACTGGCCAAAGGGGGGTTGTTTTTCTCCGGGTACTCAGGCTTTCCGCCATCACCAAAACCAGCTGGCACGTCCTTATTTAAATGACCATAGCTGTTAATAGGACGTAAAACACAAACAACCAAACCAAACATAAAAAAACTTTACAAGGAAAGTTATTCTTTGACAGAAAACTTATTTTGTGTGCTTTATCTTTTGTACAGAAGAGAGAATACTCCCAAGTAAAAAAACCTTACTTGGAACTCTTCTCCTCAATAATAAATGATACAGTAGTGCCCTTTAACTTAAAGGACGCTGCTTGACCTATTCCCAAGACCTGATATTTTGTTATTTGTATTCTACACTATACATTATTATGTCGTTAACAGATCAGCTGAGTAATGTCGATTAATAAGAAATATTTGGGATTGCGATCATGCTTTGGGATACAAAGGCTAATTTACTTCCTCGAACGCCGCTATTCCGTCTTTGCGTATTGCAGAGTTATCTTCTCTTGTGAGCAGGTATTGATTGTTACGTCATTGGTTTGTG
>JAUMHH010194746.1:0-13843 GCA_032359455.1 Chlamys rubida
ATGAGATTTAGAGAATACATTATATTATGAGATGTAAAGACTACAGTTTATGATGAGATGTTAAGAATATAGTATATGATGAGATGTAGAGACTACAGTATATGATGAGATGTAGAGACTGCAGTATATGATGAGTTGTTAAGACTTCATTATATGATGAGATGTTAAGACTACATTATATGATGAGATGTTGAGATTACAGTATATGATTAGATGTTTAGACTACAGTATATGATGAGATGTTGAGACAACAACAGTGTATGATTATATGCAGAAACTACTGTAAATAAAGCTATTGCAACTACTGTACATACAATGTATATGCTATCTTATGTAAGTCAAGATGCACAATTCAATGGTGCTTATATTTAAGTAATGAGGCCTTTATTATTTTAACAATTGTGTACGATGAATTTTGATGGAAAATGTTTTAGTGATTTCAACACTTAATGAGCCAAGGTATTCAGTGTACCAGAAAAGACAGTGAAGACTGGGATAGGCTGTGTCATGATTAAGTACTGAATATCACTGCGACTGATCTATTCTTTAAGTTCGCTTAATAGGAGATTTCTGGTTAACACATGCCATTTCCATATAAATGCCATGTTAAAACCAGAGCATGTTTACAATATACATTATGATGTAAATCTGAGCTGTAAATCCACTACTGAAACTACGCCATATTACGTTAGACTTATGTTGAAAGGAAACTAGCTTTTATGCGAGATCACGTAATGGTCCCTAAAATAACTCGTCATTAAAGGTACCGCATGATATAAGTGGACTGCTTATATAATTGTAAAGATAGGACACACTAGCAAATCGATACTTGATTTAAAACTAATTTATACAACGTGCGTGTTTTCTATAGGGTTAGTCGATCAGGAAGTACGTTCACGTGTGTACAGATACTTGATAAAGAACACGGTAAAATGTTTTAAACATGAGCTAAAACGTTTCAATTGAAACTGCATGGCTATATTTAAACATTGAAAATTACACGGTTAATAGTATATAACAAGGTCAAACTATAATTGCCAGAGTCAATGGGAGATATAACGCATTTTCATGATGTTTATTTTATTTTGACTTTTCCAATGACTCAACATTTGTACGATAATACGTACCGCTCGTAATACCTGATGTTATCCTTTTATAAACTGACAATATAGATCGGGTCGAGTAAGTACCAGTTACAGAATGGTGATAGACATGAATCCAGTAAGGAAACACGGCGGTAAAAAGAGTACATGAACAATGATTGACAAAATTACATTACACAGTACCTTAAACGACTACTAGGGAAACTGTTTAGTAAAGTTAGGTGGGGGAAACGTATACATCTGGTTAAATGTAACGATGCAGCAGCACACCTCATCATAATAGAGGATATTGCTATATATTACATCGTATGATAGTATAACCGTGGAGAAACTGTATACAATTGTTCATAGTTTTAACATGAAAGAACGTATTTAAGTCTAATCCATTCATTAATGAAACAGAATGGAAAAAATGCATTTGCAAGACTAAAACGTATGCAATCACAACATTCAACTATCTATATCTACTGTTATTATAATATAATATATAATCAAATTCAATAATTAATCGTAATTTATATCTAACAATAGTCTTCAAACTATCTCAGAGCTATGTGAATGGTATAAGCAAGACCAAAATACTACTTATATCAACACCATTGTCATATATGAAAATAATGTATAAAATACACACCGTAGACTTAACGGTAAATATATAGTATAGTGGTATAGTATATATCTGTGTTGTAGGTAGAAATCTGACCAACTATATCATAGCATGCTTGTTGTTAAGCTTATGCTGTTTCATATCTTTTGTCGTAGTAACAGTTAAAGATAAGCATACATAACAAAAAACTTAAATGAGAGATAGTTCTACCAATTTCAGGGTATACATGTCTCTTTTAAGGCAGAAAGACAATCAAAGCGAGAGAAAACCGGTAAATACACCCCAGACATACGTTACAATATATTTTGTATTGTCAGTTTGGTATCCTTGATATATTGGGTACGGTACAGTTATAAGCTAAGAAAAGGAATTTGAACCAGCACTATAATCAAAGAATAGCATCGTCACTATAACTGCTCCTGGTATACCATTGTATAACGCGTATCTGCGTCAAAAGCTCCAAAATCGAATGGTGTTTAACAAAGAAACGAAGTCCTTTCATTCAAATTACAGAGGTTCGTGTTGAAAAATCGGTTTATAAAAAGCACAAACGGTTGTTTGTCTGAAAACCTTTGACATATACGGTAGTTTAACCCTACATAAAAGTAGATGGTAATATGAATGACATTGACCAATTATACACTAAATACGCGATGTATAAACCGTGCCCTGTACGATATGTTATCGACTGATTTGTAAAGAAACTCGCGACACACAGACAGATATCAATAAATTATAATATGTAAAACTAAAAGCAACATCAACTTGATATGTGCTGATCGACCCAACGGACATTTTTCAAATACTCCTTCATTTAATCCAAAGTCATGCTAATTCCATCTCTTTGATTTCTAAAGTGATGTCGACCAAATTTAATTTGATATCAATGACTTTAACATGGTTCTGAATGAATTACATATTTTATATTGTAGGGAAGTTTAGAATACACGAGTAGAGTTTTCACAGTAATCATGCTTATCCAAAGTATTAAGAAATATGTGATTATAATTACTGTATTGCAGTTGTTGACTTGATTGTGTGGTTTCTGTGAGGATGACGTGTGTTCCGTTAGATAGCACAATGAGAGCGTATAGACAGCTTCAATGCTCTATGATGACCAAGTAATACCAACACTTACAGAAGCCTAGATTTAGTGACAGATCATTTTAATATTCCTGTTCGCGTTTTGTTAATATTTACTTGCTTTGATAAACCGTACATAAAGAAGAGATATTTGCATAATTCAAGATTATTAACATAGCGGAACATGAATAAATATTGAAGGAAATATATTTTAAGTTTGCGTAGAGAATGTAAATTATTCACAATTAGGCATTTTACCATTGTTTAATGGACCATACCACATTAATCTTCCCAGAGCTTATAGTGATAATGACGTCAAGCTTAATGCTATATTAAATAAGTGTATTGATTGATTGATTGGTTTTACGTCCGCTTCACTACCGAGTAGCTCGGTTATCCAGCAGACATAAGTGTATTCACGGTAAGTTAATAAATATGATAATTTCCTTATCGTTTTACATACCCATCGTTCCATTAAATAGATATAATGTGCAATCGACCTTACTCACACGTGTATATATTACAACTGCGTGAAATCCAATCACAGATATCTCTGAAGCTTTCGTGTGTGTGTACGACGTTTACACGGGTCTTCAAACATCTTTATATGTTATATCTATGTAGTACCCCCACTGGTGTTAACGCTAACATTCATCCCCCGTTATATGAGTTGCTCCCTTTGTTGATTTACAAGATCTATGCTTTAAGGAGGGATATGAAGGGGGAGGGGTTATGTAAATCCTAATAATACGCTATCACGACCTTCCTATGGACAATATTAAAACGGAAGAGGGAGTGGAAAGGTGTACTGATTCCCTTTCAAATCGAATTACAAGATCTATTTTCAATTCATCGGGATTATATCAAAAGGAAAAAAACAATAACATTAGGCAATATCCTAAAAGATCGTGAACAATACCAGCAATTTCCTACAAATAAAGTAGCTTAATCCTCATATACAAGTTCTAATAGCATACATATGTAATTTTATTCAAAGTTAGTTACTGTTATATAATATTTCCCCGATAGGTACATACAGTGGATTTCATCGACTTAGTGTGACTCTTATAGCAAAAAGCCTACAGAAGACATGACACAATTACTGTAGTCATGGTGGCTAATTGTTGAACGGTTTTAAAACAAACAGAACTTATAATTGGAAATGTATTGAAGTTTCTGACTAAAAGCTGGGTCCGAGATATTTGAAATAAAGTATGTTTATAATTCAAAATGATGTTATGAAATTCACTGAGTTCATTTTCATATTATTTAAATTGTACAGAATTGTTAATGTTGTATTAAAAAGTTAATCTATATTCGATCCAATTATTTTATGCAATTACAATAGTTCAAATTCAATTCAGCACTTGTTATAATGTTAACCGATAAATAACCACGAGATGCAATTTTTGTACGGCATATTACTTAAGACAAATGGAAACAATATTACATGGTTTTCCTAGTTTAGTTTGGCTATCGACTATCGACGTCTAGATCGGTAATCTAAAACAATATATCTGGTTTCGTAATGTAATTATTCTTGTCAATCAGTTTTAAATGTCTCGGTTTCAAATATATATGACCTTATATCTGGATATGTTGAATAATATTCTCATTATGTATCATACATATGAATTTACTTTCACATCAACATTTGTGAATTTAAAACCAGGATAAATTAAAACGCGGGCATACAATGTTCCGATAAACAAAGTCGAAACTGCAATACCTTTAACACAACTGTATCGCAATAGATCACCATAACACGTTTGTTAAACATGAATGCTGCTCAGTCGGAAACACAATATTAACTGTAGACACATCATTTTATCACACTACAGTGACATGCGTACACCACTTTACAGTGACATATATACAGTGTATCACACCTAAGTGACATTCCTATAACATCACACTACAGTTACGTTATTATGTCGTTACATAAATCACATAGCTTAGAAAGCGTTCCGTATATCATATCTCATTATTTTAAGTAATCAAGTTACAAATAGTCTTTTTTCACATTTACTGCACCATTTATAATTACAGATGTCAAAAACGAAGTCTTTAGTTAACATTTTTACTCACCGTTCAATGTCTAAAACGATTCGTGGATGACATTAGTAGATGAAGCCCGACAATTCCCAACTTGCTATAAGCAATCCTGTGATTCCTGCATTATTTTAGTTTTTTAAATATTATAAATGTATTCGTGAAGATATACTTACTAATTGTAAGGGAAAGATAGCCTTTAGCACGTCTTAGCATCCGGGTAACAAGAAGACACTTATAATCGCGCACTTCTCACCAAGACTACCTTACGTGTACTTAAGTCACAGATAGCCTGTGCTGATCCGAGGACAATCACTCGCCAATTACGTACCTGTCTGCAGTAAATAAATACAGGTAGCACGCAGCTACCAAAGGAAACAAGATACGAAAGGGCTTACTCAGCTTAACCTGAGATGTGTGGTCAGGATATACCAAACTTAGTAAGTATACTTGTCTTTTATCTTATTTTATTTATTTGACATATTACCTTACCTATACTTTTCCATGTGATTTTTACAGCCGAAGCGTGATAACGAATCTTTAGGAAGTATTGGCCAAGAAATGTAACACGCAGTCTAACAGCGCTTTAGATATATAATCACTTCTCTATACAGACCAGTATACCTGGAATTACTTCGGAATAATTAAATGCCGGGTGATATTGTATTACTTCACAGGTTTCATCCTGCTAAGGTATAAATCTTATTATTGTTTATTTGATATCTTACAGTAGAGATTTAATCGCTTGTTGAGCATTATATTTATTTAGGAGTACACTGTGAAAATAGGGACCGAAATAACTAAAGGGGTGTTTTCCATACAACTTAGGTATACGGCCCGTAAAAATGTCCCTTTGTACAATGTAATATAAGTGCCACTCTCTGTATGTAAGATAAACAAAATGTATTAGACAAGGATTATAATATATGTGTGTAAATTGACTATTAAATATATATACAGGTTCAACTCAACACACGAATCAGGCCAGTAAAGCTTAAGTATGCTTTCATCATTACCGTTCTATTTAAAGGTGGGTAGGAATGAGTTATGACTATTGCAAATATAGCATTAATCAAAAGGTATTGAATTCAACTAATATGCATAAATGAAAAGAATGAGTGGGAATGTATACTTTGCTAAAAATAAATAAAACTACATTTGAGATTAATATAAAAAAAATAGATGTATGTATGCCTCCCTTCATCGTAAAGCGCGTTTGAAATATGAGAAGCAGCGTTTACCGCAGTAGGAGATATTCTATAATTGATAATTAGGAGGTTTTACAACTCACAAGTACGTATCAGACGAATGCGCATTGCACCACTGCGTTAACCAACAAAACCCCCTCCCCGCCCAATAATAGTACCCAGCAGTGACCATCTTGTATTGATATAGCCATTCAATGCGCCTTTACTTATAGTTGGAGACATAATAATGTCATTGAAATGTAATATCTCGTATTGAGTAAATAATTGATTTACTACATTGATTACAGATATACCCTCCTGTGTTTTTTAATTAAAACTAGTCTAAATATTATTTTTTGTCACAACTATTCACGCAAATTGATATCCGAAGCCCTGTTTCAAAATTTCAGCTACAAATATAATAGGCTTTATTTATTTATTTGTCTGAATAGTTGAGGTACGTAACGATAAATCGTTACAATACCCCCAAACGTTTGATTAAAATAAAGTGCTCTACACAGCAACCACGTTTGATCAGTCCCTCGTTTATTTTCAGTCTATACTATTTACGGCCAAATTGAACAATGAATACCAATATGCCGTTCCTGCGCTGACATGCGAACATTTGTTTTGAAATCGTACAGTTATAAGTGAATCATTCGTATCATATGTTTCTATAGAATCACTTAAGATTGGCATGCTTCAGTGAGGGTTACAGTTGAGTTCTATTTCACACATCAACACTACCTGATTGATCAGTGAGATCTAGTATGGACAGGATGCCAGTTTGTGACGAGCATGTTACATCAGGTACATTATGATGGGATATATTTTATATTGCTTATCTGATCTTATCTTTTTGCATTAATTTAAAGGTTTTTGTTACATATGTAAACAGAACTGCACTAATACTCCTAATTACATGTAAGGACACACGTCCATCATCATCATCATCATCATCATCATCATCATCATCATCATCATCATCATCATCATCATCATCATTCTTTTGTTTTCTTTACATTCTCATTATTAGCTGGTAGAACATCCAGATATGTGTCTTTTCAGTCGATCCTACAAATCTAAGTTGATTTGACTAAAAAGACAAATATCGTGATGCCAACACTCCCCATTTTCTTACTACAATAAATTCAAAATGGGAAATGGGAAGTAAACACAAACAAATTATTTCCAGCAACTAATAGAATAATGATGTTTTTAAGACCATTTCTAACATCATTTTATGCACTCGATATCCATTCTTCAATATACATAACAATTCTAAAATTGTTTGTGATTTCGTCTTTTCCCCCTATAGTCTCTCCTCTTGATATTTACAAAAGTCATATCTATACATTTGTAGAGCTGCCAAAGTACATATCGTGCTATCACAATGTCTAATTCTACAGAAAGGGTGCACCCAGTCTCGTACACTAGATTATCTTTGTATTATATAACAGTGGAAAACACTGAATAATTAATACATACAGAAACATCTGTTTCTTTGATAAGTGTGTAGAGATATGACTATTGACACATACAGGAAATGAATTTACGTAAAAGGTATGTGAGACAGTAGCAACACAGGACAGGTGAGATAGGGAATACGCCACACTGATATTCACAGGCAGATGAGACGGTCCATTTATGTTACTCTACAGGGACAGCTGAGATAGGGGATGCTGCACGCTACTATTGGCAGACAGATGAAACAATAAAAGCTTGCTACTGTAGATGGACGGTTGAGATCGTGTACGAGACACATTGATATACACAAACAGCTGAGACAGTCAAACACGCTACTTTACATGGAGAGATGAGACATTAGATAAGACACTATTAATATGTAAAGACACCATATACGGTAACAACACCTAGCTTGATGTGCATAACCTGTTGAGGAAGTGGATAAGATACACTGATAAATATATATATCTATATATTGAAAGAGATATGAAAGAGACATTAATGTATATTTTGACAAATTGATAATTAGAAAAGAATGGATAAAGACAATTGATATACATATTTTATATAATATAATAAATTATCCTGTTATAATGTAACAAATAATTACCTTGTTGGTGACCTCGCTGACCAGTCCAAGTTTGACTATTTCTATGCAGTGAGTCGATTTTTATACCCCAGCTGTCCATGTGTCAAACAAATACATCTAGAATCCAATATAAACCTATTGTCGTAAATCACAATGTAACCGTGCCGAACAATCGGCAATAGCAATAACATCAAGGTGTCTTCAAAATATTGTGAAATGAAAAAGAGAAAATTGAAAATATTGCAACACTGACAATGTATTATCCAGCGGATCAAACATGACTTAACATTCCACAGACACGATGAGAAAACACTATATCAGTCCTTTTATTGATAGCGGGAAACGACCCTGGTAGTTGTAGGGCAGCTCCTTCACACACCCATGACAATACGTGCGCCTGTTGTGCTTAACTCCTAAGCAAACTCCAGCCTACTGCGACATGAATTCTTATAACACCCAGTACACGTAGGTAAAGCAAAAACAATTAAGTCAATATATTGGATGGTATCGACTCCCGAGTTGATAAATAACATTCGTGGATTATCGAGGGTTATATGGCAGCTTTCTATGTCATACCCGAGAACTTCAAAAGGGTGTCAATAGGTGTCCGCAGCAGGTTGCATAGGCGTAAGAGGGAAAAAAACTTCTGTAGCCCACTGTCTGAATCAAAAATACAACTTAGATGGAACTTCACGTTGATAATGTCTGTCCTTCTTTAACAAACACAAAAGAGAGCAGTGTCTTGATCTTAAACCCCTTTGGTAATCTTCAGTTTTGAAGGTGTCTCTCTAAGCACGTCTGATTAGGTCGTTGTCGGAATATTGTGACCGGATGAAGGAACTTGATTCCATATCATGTTTGTGAAATTGAAGTAAAAGAATCTCTGACGTGGCCTTTCAACGGCCCCCATATTATGACCTTAGATGTTGATGATAATAATAATAATAATAATATACATCATTTGATATAGCACCCTACCTAGCTAACATAAGCCACTCTAAAGCGCTTTACAGTACATTCAAGAATTCGCAGGAGCTGCCTTATCAGGCGCTAACTACTAGTCCTATGCCACCTGGCTAATATCTCCCTATGTGTGTATGCCTGCGTGTGTGCTGGAAATGTAATGTGATAGGATCAAGCATCCTTCAAAGAAGAACCATTCTCCGGATTCAAGAATTTTTCCTGGGCATGTTTCTGTGGTCTCATCCTAAAGAACACGCCATATGCACGATACCTAAGTACCTATCTGTGGTATGATTCCCCAGTGACGCGACACATCAATGCAAATCATAAGTATAAATACCAGAAATGTTCCTTTTCATCTAAACGTCTAAACCTATACACTTTTGATTGCAACACGTATAGCTGTCGAGAACAACACTAATTGAACATCAAGGGAACCTTGATTCATTTTCGTCTTTTAGTTTCCGAATTCGACGAATTCGGAACACCTCCGGTTTCCAAAAACACCAAAGTAATTTTTTAAGTTTTAAATATGCTGCTTTTACATGTAAATACTATAAAACGTTTCAGATTAATAGCTGCGCCTAATCTGAACTTCATATATGCCAATGGTAAAATGAAAACGAGCACTCAATGGCTACTGTAGATACATTATGGACCTCTCTCTCTAATATTTAGGTTTATGGACTCACTGTTGTCGTAGCTGTGGCACACTAAAACCTCTTGGTGTTCTGTGTTTAAAGTAGGTGATTTAGCACAGAGCCAACGTGATTAAAAGATGGACATAAAACAAACATTTTATTTCGTCACTGTTAAAACGTTTACTTTTCCGATACAAGGTTTTAAAAAATATTTCGTTTAAAGTCTTCCGTAGATAAGTTGTGAATATATAGATACCCGGTTTTATTAGATTTTACCTGGCACGTACATCACAAAGGGTCAGATAGAAAACACCTCAGGACATTTATAATACAATTGATCACACGTGATTATATCACCTATCTCTCACTAAATACAAGGGACTTGGGCTGAACGAGAGTGTACGAGTCACTGTTATAACTGTCCACGACATACGTATGTACAATCTTGTATATAGGACATATACTAGCAACAACTATAATCCTATTATACAACACTGCATACAGAACACTGACGCAATTGTAACTAATATTATGTAATGTTGGGTATAGAACACCTGGAAGCTGTAACCTGATACCATCTAATGGTGGATAAACGATTCTTAAATTTTGGTGTTGATTTTTTTTAATTCTTGCATTTAAAAAAAATAAAATCATATATTATCTAAATTAGCCTTAGCACAAAGCGGACATTCTCGGTCCAGTTAACGCATTACTTAGATACGCATTGCTTTCGATATCGGAAATCCTGCAAACTGGTTGTATTCTTAGGGCAAATATATATCTGAGGTCGAAGTGATCGTTCTCGATCTATAAGACTCAAAATGGTTTTTTGTATCATAATAAACGGATTCTGGCTCATGTTGTATATCAGTTTGTGAATTGTTTTTCTTCAAAAAAAGGAAAGATTTAACGTATTTATAATGATAGTGTGAACAACATTTGTATAGTACTATAGTATATCTAACAAAGTCTGTATATTATCTGCTTATCGTTCTTTGTGTTCTACTCAATATACATGTATATTTATAAACATTATCATGTAATTTAATTCCCACTTTCTATTCTATAATTACTTCCTTCAATATAAACGATGTTATGAACCCAACGTTAGTTTGTACATTGTATTGATGTGAGTGATGGTTTAAGGTTGTGATAGTGTAAGTTAGGGGCTATTTTATCTGTTAATGTTCGTAATAGGCTGGTAGGTTTGTGTTGGTGTTAACTAAAAATATTAATAGGTCAGTGGATTAAGTAGGCGGTAAATGGCAAGGTAAACAGATATATTTGTAAATGCACTTTTTGATAGAAATTGAACATAATGGAAGGTTGTTCATTGATATACATAGAAAATGGCTTCAGCATATTTACTTTTGTTTCCTGAAAGGCAAAAGCGCACCCTTTGGATAAATTAAAATCTTGAAACGAGAGCTTCATCGATTTATTTTTCTCGATGTTTGTATTTCAACGAAATATACTGGCAGAACCCATCGACACAATGTTGGTATTGGACACGTTTGAAAAGCCTTTGTGCAAAAGGAGGAACGATTTCAATGGCTGTATGGTGAACTATAATAGACATTGAAGCTTCAAGTGCTTACCAGTATATTATGCAGTTCTTAAGCTGATCTAGGCAATTAACATTCTACTTATAATTGTGTTCTTCTCGCCTTCTTTCTCCTTTATCTGACTTCCATAACCAGAGGTGTTCTTTGTAAGTCGCATCCATTTTAGGTCAGGTGACGGTCCTTTTTTTTAATGCAGCTGTCGGGTAATACAGAGAAGCTTAGAATAGAAATACCCAAGTGACATGGATAACAAATTGGAGATTATCAGAGCAGTTTTTCTGTAAACAGAAACAGTTTGATTTAGAAGATTTGGATGCATATGACAATTATCATTTCTTTCTTTGGAAAAAAATTCTCTCCGATGCATGTCCTAGATATATTTATATTTTAGAGTGTTGATTTAGTAGAGTTAGGATGATATAGATGTATGACATAGCTCATTTGTACTGTTTACCACGTGTACTTACATTCGAATTGCCGGAAACCTAAAGAAGTCACAGATCAAACATTTCGCCTGGATATAGGAGATAGGGAGGTGCTTCGTGTCTCTCGTCTATGACTCTTATCGAGGACCATTATTATCTGATCACTTACAAACACCATTTCATTCCATTGATATTGAATAGAGCCAGGTTGTTTGACTTATATGTGGTGTTCATAGTATAATTAGACAGTTTTATTTTTGGGGCTCTGGAGTCTTCCTGGTTTTAGAATCACAAGAGCAATGTGTATTAATGAAATGTTATATCAGGACAAACATCATATCACTGGTCGAACCACTATTAGGTCTGTTGTTGGCGTAAACTAGGTTTTACGTAATTATGGTACGAGTACTCATGTAATCAATCAGTCGGTATGCTTCTGTGGACTGACTTCCTGTTTGTGATATCCTAATGACGTTTGTATTAAACTGCTGAAATAATATGTTGACATGTCTATAGGGATGTAAAATGGTAGTCAGTTGTCTCTTGTCTGACAGACATGGATGTAAATACCGAGAAACAATCATAAACATACTGTTTTTCCAGAACGTTGTATGCGTGAAATATGTTCATTGTTTTTACTACTGATATACGCATTAATTCCGATTTTCAAAATTCCACAAATACACTGTCCTCAATGAGTTTCGGAAAATTGGATAAACTCTCAGCTCACTTTACAAATGCAGTGCAATAGATATAATGCTCGAGAACAAGGTAGTTTGATAGATTTGCGTTTTTCATTAGCACGATCGGTAGGCATTAGGTTAAAAATCTGTCGTTCCTGGATGATGCCACCGTGTACTCGCAGGGACAAACATCCGACTGTCACCCTTACTCTAGGGTCACCTAATGCCACCCTTACAATACATATTGTTTAGAGTGAATTGAAATGAGACCATCTCATCTTGATTGTGGTGTATATTCTTTTCCATAATAAGGTTCTATTCTTATTTAAAGTATATTATTTAAATAATGTAATTTATCTCGTAATTCATGTAGATTTAAATGGACAAGGGGATGTAACTCTCGTAGCCAGACGTGGCTTATATCAAACTAGAATATATTTTCATTGCTCAAGAAAACAAGTTTGTGCCTAATGGTATCCTGCATAACCAACAAAGCGAATGCAGATACAATGAAGTATATATGTCCAGAATATGTCACTCATGTATTATACAAATTTGAACATGACGATCAGTACAAAAGCTAGATGAGGTCAAAACAAAAGATTGCTAATGGAATAAATATCTAAATGATATCGAAACAGTTCACGGTATTGAACGTTATCTTTCTCGCTTGTTACTAGCTGTATTGCGTGTTGTTGTGTTATATAACCTTTTAATTATGTTGTATCATATGAACTCCATGCCCTATAATTTGATATTATAGTTCACTGTCACTGTACTGTATAACCTTGATTATGGTCTGATATCGTATTTGATGAAATATCGTTGTTACCATTGGAATGTGTAAATACTATACAGATCAAAGAAAACAAACTCCATATTGTGAATTTCAATATTGTAATTTTAACATAGTTCAAAAGTCCAATTATGAAAAACTGATGAAGTCCGTCTGATCTCTTCATTTGTTAGATGAGATCTTCATTTGTTAGATGAGATCTTCATTTGTTAGATGAGATCTTCATTTGTTAGATGAGATCTTCATTCAGCTTCATCAACACAAACTCGCCACACCATTAATACACAAAGTCAGTCAGATTGATTTTCATTTGTAGAAAAAATTATCTTCATTCAACTTTGTAAGTGTTCGAATCTGCAACTCACTCACTCTGAATGCCCATATTATAAAGTCAATCAGATATATTTTCTTTTGTGGAAAATTAATCTTCATTCAACTTTGTAATTTTTCGAGTTTGCAACTCACTCATTCTGCATGGTCATATTATAAATATAAAGTCAATCAGATATATTTTCTTTTGTGGAAAATGAATCGTCATTCAACTTTGTAAGTTTTCAAATTTGCATCTCACTCATTCTGCATGCCCATATTATAAAGTCAATCAAATATATTTTCTTTTGTGGAAAATTAATCTTCATTCAACTTTGTAATTTTTCGAGTTTGCAACTCACTCATTCTGCAT
>JAUMHH010194757.1:0-29546 GCA_032359455.1 Chlamys rubida
AGACAAGGTCGTTATTGCTTTTCATTTACCAATGAAACGATGTGTAATGAAAATACATTAATTGTAAAACCCACTGAGTGTTTTTTTCATTTATTTATTCACTTACTTGAAATTAATTCAATAGTTGCATTATTGGAGTATGTTGTCAAACTGTTGACTGAATTATACAAGGCACATCTTATCATTCCTCCCTCCATGTCTGTTTGGAAGTCTATTTCGTATTCCATCGTTCGTTCGGTACTGTTACAGAGCCAATCACTCGGTGAAGTCTGGGAATTTGACACGCTAAGGTCAGTGAATACAGAGGACCCTGCGGCTGCGTACTGAACTTTGAACTCTCCGGCGGGATAACCCACATCTCCAGTACATGTGTGTTTGTGAACATGGTTCACGGTTGAGCCGACGACCTGGTGACCTTTTAATCTAAGTTCAGGAACTAAAGGAGGGCCTAGAAATAGAAAATGTGTTGCTTTGATAATGTTAATTTATCATATCGATATTGAAACGACGAATATAGCATATTTCCTTCTTTATTTCATTTTTCTATTGCCTTTTCATTGATTTTTTCCGTTTCTATAATTCACTATTTCATATACATCGATATATATTTCAAAGGTCCAACAAATATAGACAATCTGATGCTATTGTGAGGTGAACCGCTCTACTATCAGACCAGGATAACTCTATACACGCATTATTATGATTTCTTTATTCATTTATTGCGTGTTAATGATACATTCACTACTTTCCTATATACGAAATAAGCAAATGGATCAAATGGTATTTGTAAGAAAAAATACCTTCCATCATCACTTCTTATCATACGCACCCTTTATGCATGCAGATGATATATCTGTTAAAATCTAGTAACTTAAGAAGTAAGTTATATAGAAGCACTTTTTACTAAATAAAGCGTATATAAATTGTTTGTTGTAGATGTTAATTATCACTACTTACCAAACATAATCGTACTTACGTCGGACATGTAGGACTGAGTTTGGTGATTGAATCCTGCCTGTTGTATCATTCAATACACATATATAAGTTCCTGCGTCATCACACTCAACAGTGGTAAAATCTACCACAATATTTCCTCCAGTTAGAGTGACAGTAATTCTTGGGGATAACGGCTGGGTAGTCACGGTTCCGTGTACCCTCCCAACCAGCACGTCCGTTGCAGCAGGATCGAGACGAATGATGTCAATATAGTTCCATGATGACGTAATGATTCTACACGTCATTGTTACCACGCTGCCACTTAAAACTCCAACGTATTCAGGCTGATCGAACGATACATCTGTAGATTGGAATAATTATTTATTGTTTTACTGCAGATATATATCTTTGCCCTGTAATTTGGCTGTGCTACACAAGTCTATTAAATAACGCTACACAATCGTAGACTATTAATATCAATTAAAACACTCGTATTATGTCAACAATAAGTTAATTTTAAAATCAATTGAGACAATAATTACAGTTACCGTTTCATTCTGAAATGTGTTGTTACTTATATCAAAATGCAAAGAGAAGTTTTGTGTATATCTATTACTATTTTTGTGTATATCTATTACTATTCAACTAGCAGCTATTTTATGAGACGTTTCAACACTGACCGAGCATACATGTATGTGTTGAACAATCAATTCGAGACAACCTATCGACAATGTTTTACGCGTACTGAATATATCGCTTCAGCACTCTGTTTGAAATGATATAGTATAAAAACGATATATACGATATATCATATTATCTTGTTTTCATTCTAAACTGAGAATCATATTAAAGATATATCAAATTAACTAACCTGGTTGGATTGTGGTAGTGGACGGTGTTGTGCTTGTTAAAACTGTTGTAACTGTAAGAAAGTCATATTCAACATTAGCATAACACGGAATTTTTAAACAACATTAACGTGGTTTTCGTATGGTAATTTAGGAATATATTATGTCCGTTGCAGCAACGCTTTCAGAATATAATGCAATGGACAATACAAATAAACGCTCTATTCACTACCTTATGAACATGCTACAGATTATGAATTCAAAAACTACTTGTGCATGACTACACAATTGCCTTGTTATCTTTTCTTTTGCGCATGCTCAGTTTACGATATGTCTAAATGTTCTACAAACACATAGTATTGGTATCGTTTCATGTTTACCTGCTTTTGTTGTAGTTGTTGGTAATGCGCCTACAACAAAGATATGTATGTTAATTAAGAGTTATGTTTCAGCCAAATGTCTTGTTTTGAGGAAATGATTCCAACCTCTTTCTCGTATACATTATAACAACATTTTAAAACTTACATTATAGTACCTTGCAAAATATAGCGATAACCGCAAATCAAACACATGTTGTTGCTTGTTTTGCGGTTTTCTCTTTTCATTATTTATATAAATATTTCGTGCTCATAACACTAACGTTAATTTATCGAAAACCTTGACACAGACTTGTATTTGCATGATAAATCCAAATATATCTCACCATATGCTGCACAGAACGAGTTTTCGTACTCTGAAGTACACGTTTCAGCCGACTGCGTGAAATTCTTGAAATATTGTCCTTGGGAACAATTTCTAATTGCTTGCTTTAATCCATTTGCACACCAAACGTATTGGTCACATTTTGATGGGTAGATGTCAACTGGAGGTATGTACCATTGTCCAGCATAGTAAGAACAGTCAAACGGATCGCTGAGAGCTGTAATGTTATAAAGCAACTGGTATTAAACAAGACTTAGCTATGGCGTATTTACATATCGTAAAATAAGGATGAATGGTAAGAAAAACAAATTGGCAAGCTCACTGATATCATTTGACGAAAAACAACCGTGATAAAGGACTCCATGTACATATATTCCTTTCAAACATTTTAAATCCATTAAAAATCTTTTCTGTAAATTAACAATCTTCCAAAATTGTGCATATACATCATGTAGAGGAAGATTTCAAACTGCTGGACTAATGTGCCAAGGCAATCGAAATAATCTGCTTGGGGTCAAAGCCTTTAATATATTTACACGAATAACCACCCGTGTTCACTCATACACATACCTTAAGATATTATGTGATTAAAATGCAATAGGCTAATGGTTAAGATACATTTACAAACATTTCAATTGACAAGGAGAATTCTTGGTTTGTGTTGAGTACAGATTTCATATCTATGATCAATATCTAAATTACAGAAATAAGTTTCGTTTCTGATAGAAAATGCATAAATCATTCCAGGTAACGAAAATATGAAGTGCCGGCATATATCATGTAGCTGATTGAAACACTTTAATCACCATGACGTTGAAATGTTGAATCAACATTTTCATAATATGATATAAAATTTGATGTATCATTAATATCAAGTATCCATATATTTTCTACATACCAACATTTTAGAGATAACCAAACCCCAATAATATACTATAGCATCTGTTGAAGTAAATATGTAATTAGTAAATATCAAAGTCATCTGCAAAGCAAAAACATTGGCTCAGAGTTGACCTGAACATGAACATGCGGCAACAGGAGACTCTAAAGCAAAAGGAAAGGCACCTTGAACCTCTACAACAATATAAGTTTCCCCGTGAAGTATATAAGATGAGCAGATATAATGTATGTTATATGATATACGAGGATATATGATATACATGTATATAAAGTAGCCATTAATGACGCAGTATTGGCTATTATTTATTAAGGATCTCCTACCCACTGTGTACAAAATACCAGAGATTCAACTCTTTTTTGTATATGCAGTGACCTCCCCTTAATTTTGTTTTGGAAATACACGTAACTGTTGCACAATTGAGCAAGGTCAGTATTACTGACCAGGTAACTCAGTTGGTTAGACCGACAGTATACGAATTTAGTGCCCGTTGTTCGAATCCTGGTATAGCCCCACTGACTTTTTTCACTCAGAACACTGTTGCTAACTATATTTTGTTTACTTTATTAAAATTTTCACATAAAATATAGTTTTCTTTTCAGAAAAGGTATCTCAAAGCTATGGTCATGCCTAAAAAGTTTATAATGCATAGTGTTTTTTTTGAAGTGGTACAGATATACATTGTACTTGATAAAAGCAAATTAATTTCCCTTTCAAGTAGTCCAGCCTTCGCTTGCGTCACAGTCCGGATGGTATGTTTAGCACGCTTGTTTACACGGAGAAGAATAAATTAAACCTTGTTATTGGATATTTTATATTATTTATGTACTTACTGCATTTTTTAGTTTTTGGGAGATTTTCAAAACTGTTATTCTCATAAGGCACATATAACCCAGGGCAGCATCATTTTTGCCCGAGAAATTATATGTTCTGGATGCCCTAGTTTAAAACACAATTCAGGTAACCATTTTTTTTTTACTTATTACTGTATGTGGATAATTAACAGATAAATATTGATAGAGGACCCGTATAATATACAAAGAACTGAAGTATTTTTCATATTCCGAAAGAGTCTCAATACACACACATTACATAATACCATCAAAATGCTTTGGAATATAAATCTGACAAAGGAATATTTTTAACTGAAATTTTCAGGTGATTTTTTGGCACAGGAACATTTCTTTAAATATTAAAGCCGAATGCTCCCATCTGTTAAATACCCTAGTTCCGAAACGTTACTGAATAATATAATTTTTCTTGATTTTTCTTGCACCTCAGACACCATGTTATAGATGTTAATAATAATAACGGATATTTCGTACATAAATCGTCATGGGAGGGTTTACCTTAAAATTAAATATAATACGGTTAGTAATGGTATGTATGAATATAGTTTGCCATCAATTGTTTTTGATGACAACACCATCGACAATGTAAATAGAAAGCGACATTTTTTCCTTAAAAGAACTATAAGAATATATATAAATAATTATAACCCTTCTGATATCATTTTGTAACAGAATTAAACAAATGTATATATCATAAAGTTATAATGGTGGTGTATTAGTAATTCATATTAATAAAAGCAGCTTTGTATCCTTCAAAAGACTTAAGAAAGGAGTAATACCTTCTGATATGGTTGTTGACACTGCAATGTTACGTTCATTAATCAATTCAATAAAACGCATGCATTGAAATCATTGAAGACAATATGAAATGTTAAAATATTATTGTTTTTAATTACTAATTGAAGAACCAGTTTCCCTCATTTGCACTGATTTATTTTACCTATTGAGAAACATAATGGAACTCATGCATAAAAAGACAATCAGAATTAAGGTAGCCGTGTATAGCAAACGACATATTTATACAAACAAGCGTCTTTATCATCAACCAGAAACTTTCATTTTTTAAATAATCAATAAAAGTACTTACCTGAAGAGGGTGTGGTAGATATTGATGAGGTACCGCCTGGCAGAATAAAAAGTGGGTATAATTTTTAAACAATGTTTTCATACGGATACGTTGATTCTCAGAACATGCACCAAAGTCAGGATAAGAGTAAACTATCTTTATTAGTCACTAAAAGGAGGATAAACAAGTTGGAAAAAAAATAATTTCGATTATTTTACAGTCAAATTTTCATAAAGCACTTTAAGGCCTCGAAGTGAGCCGTTACCTTGTAGCGAGATTTATTTGTACAGACTTAACATGAAATATTAGTTCAAGAATGAATTATCTATAACAATCTAATATAGCCAACAGTTGTTGATATGTAATGGTAAGCGCTCTGTTTCGGAACACTTTGGACATGGACTTTCATTCTTCTTATCTTAGTATCACTGATGAGTCCTTAATGGACGAAATGGCAATATAACGGAATGAAACGTTACTTTGTTAGGCTTTCTGCATAGATAGACTAAATTTAAAAATAAGTACCTTCTTACTTCGTATTAATAGCGATTATTTTACGTTACGGAATCATGAATGCAAACGTTACCTGGGTTACAATGATCGCAGTTTGTTGTACAGTTTTTATAGGCTGGATTGAAACAGAGGGCTCCACAAGGCTGGTCTGTTATTACCCCTACTCCACATGTCACGAAGCGGTAACAATCGTACGGGTTCGCTACCTTAGTATCGTTTGGTCCACATACACTTACTGAAAATGAAAACAACAGCAGTGAGTGCTACATTGTATTTTTCTACGTAATAGTTTCAAAGTGAGAATATTTAGAAACATGCCCAGGGATCTAGAATAGGGAAATCATACCCTCGGGATTGTTAACTGGTGCAAAACCCTCGGTACATCCTCAGGTTTTACCCAATTTGAAAACCCATTGGATGGAATTGAAAGAAGCGAAAGTACATGTACTAAGAAACTCTTTTGTCATTTCTTTTATATTTAATCATCACAAGGATTTTGGACGTTATTTTGTATTTTATATTATATTCAATGGTTGATTTTTATTTAATATGCTTGTTCGGAAGTATATGCTAATTGAATTTCATTTATATTTGAATAATAATGCATGGCACTTGAACAACTCAATATGTTATCACCCATTAACATTTTAAATTATATTTTATGTTTCTAAAGAAAAACCCAGTTAGATGTACGTAGTTTAAACATACCCCGTCCACCCGTGTTTGTATTCGGTTAACATATCTAAAAAGATTATGCAATGTAACTGAAACATTTTAAAGACACATTATGTACGTTTGTTGAACTCATTGAACATATCTTAAACATGTAATGTAAATTAGTATGTTTAAAACAACTTACATGGAATCACGAGCAGTGTGACATTATCGGAAACAACGGTGACGTCCTTGACCTGTATGCCATCATTTAGTGAAGCAGAACATCGTGCGACTGTGCCGTTTAGGCTGAAAGATAAAAATGATGTCTTCTCTATGGTCCGCGTCACCATACAGCCGTTCTTTTGATCCGATGGATTGCTAGAACTCACGACCGGGATGAATGTGTCCGTTGCCCTATCGAGAATCTCCAATGTCATGGTTCCTTTATCTGTACCAATTTCGCCCTCACATTTAAAGGTCTGCGGGCCGTTCTCAACAGTCTCAGCGAAGGTTAAAGAAATTGTAGATGGTGTCTTAGGGATATCTGCCAAAAGTGTTTTACATATGCATTAAGGAAACATTTTACATTTTATTGCAAGTAAAGTTTATATTTAAAACTGTAACAATTTATTTAATGAAATACATTATTGCTTGACAGTTTCATCGTTTTTTGTAAAAACGTATGGTAAAGTATCCTTATCAAAAAATATACTAAATTAAACTCACCTAACACATTTATTTGTGAGGTTGTCGCCGACGAGTCATTGCCCTTTGTTAAGTTTAGATGAATCGCTCCACTCATCGCACAGGTTACTTTAGGTATTGTTATGTTGATATAATTCATTGAACCAGCCGTGTGGTAGGCAAGGTGAAGGCCGGTCCAAATAGGATCCGTTGCCGTGACAACAGATGACACCTTCGTGAGACTACCCAAGGGCAATATCTCAGTTGACGTCGAGGACATATGTAAAAGTTCAATTGTGTCAAAATCATCATTAGCTATTTGACATTGTAGAAATGCTGCATCATCAATATAACCCGATATATCGTCACATGACAGGACTGTAAGAGAAAAAGAATGTTATCAGTTTGCTAACCATATCCACATAATACGTCAGACATATGCTTGTCATATCTTAGTAAACGTGAACAGGACTTTTATGAAAACAGTATACTTGTTTATGCATTTATATGAAACAGGATATTGTACAATTCAAACATCTGTCAATATGAACAAATCGTTTGGTGATGTGATTTTTTGGTCTTAACAGGTTTCATAATAGAGGTGTAAAATCAGCATTAAGTCGAATGCGACAAAGTGAACATCGCAGGCTGGCAAAAATATGTATCACTATTTTGTAAAGAAAGAACTTAGAAATATCACACGTCGTCGACGGCCTCTACATTCTTTGGATTAAAAAAAAAATTATGATTTATATCGGTTAATCCTCATATCTAGTTCACCTTTTTGTATTGTTTAACACAACTTTATTAGTCAATTGTGGAATTGCTACGCTCATGATCACCAAGTTTTAACCTGAAAGGCAAAATTTCAGATTAATATTGCATGTCGTAGTGCTTCTTAATCCCAGGCTAACGACAATATACCTATGGAGAGATCCAGCGAGAACAAATGCGTTTAGTCGGGGTTCGTTTAAGGGAGACAGATTTCGCTCGTTCCTGTTTGTATATATTCAGAATTGTCAAGGGTCAGAAAGGGGTATCAGGAATGTAGATCTTATTTATTTCGTGTGCATGATGTCACAATAGGACAACGGTGACATGACATCACGAATAAGGAAACATTCCGATGCTGCAATGCGGAAAACGTTACAGTCATTGTGGTTTATGGGGTAACTTTGGTGTAGGGATGTGATGCGTGTAGGGGAGGACAATTCTCGGGACTTTAGAAAAAAGCAAAACCCCTCAGCAAAGCATCGGGTTTCACCAATTTTGAAAAACACAACTATACAGTGTTTTACCATTGATAGTGTTATTTTGTTCTTTTTTGTTATTATATAAAGTGCCTGAATATTTACAACACTACACTGCTCGGCTATTGGCAATGTCACAATGGCCGACCACTACACAATTTGCAAAACGTCCATACGACCACGACTATTAGACTTATGAATATTAGAATTGTGCACCTGACCAGATCTAGTGCTAAATGTGTTGTTTTTTCTTTTAAATATGGACCCATCACAGACTACTGTCTAAAATAAAGTAGAAATAAAATGGGCTTTTCCCTCGTTTTGAAAGTAACACATACTCACCAAAATAGTTGTAAGTTGCTCTTGTTTTCATAATTAATTTATTCAATCCCAAACATAACTATGAACTGTACCCGAACGTAATATGTGAATTGCACGGCATCTTATAAATATGGCATTCGAAAGAGTCAAATGATACTTGTGTTTAAATTAACTTACGTGTTGGAGCGGCAGGCGTTGTCGTAGGAGGCGGTGTGGTAGTAGCTACAATAAAGGTGAAGGAATTGTTATACATTTAAGACATAACCATACAGTACATGTATAACAACTCACATTATTACATTATCTAATTTCAAATTACCAGTAGAACATATAATCATAATTTGTGTGTGTGTGAGTGTGTGTGTGTGTGTGTGTGTGTGTGTGTGTTTGTAGTCTGTATAAGATATCTAAATAAATATATAAAAGACATGGGTACTACCGCTTTCGCCAATCATGCTCCGTGTTTATGTGGTTCCCGTTGGTGCCATTATGTACCGAACTTGTTTATATTTTATTTTCGGTATGCTGACGCGATAAATTAATTTTCCTATGCACATTTCAATGTCGATATATTGTAGTTTGCCTGTATTTGATATATGTTTCAATCCATCATTTTGCATGGTAGATTATTGCTCTACTCTAGATATTTGCCTTTTATGATTGGTATTTATTGGCGACTATTTTCCAGTCCCTCGATCGCTAAACAAGATCAACCTTTAACAGAAATAAAGTTGGTCATGAATTTAAGTTTGATTTAAATAAAGGTTACCTAGCGAGTTGAGGAGTTCATAATGCTTATTTTATTCGAGCTCGTTAATTTTCAAATGGTATAAAGATACGAGCTTTAACGAGTGTCGTTTACAATTTAAACATTACCGTACTCGAATAAGATCATCATAATAATAAGATATTACGAGTTAGGGGATCTTTTTCTCCAATTACGCCCATATCGTTTCTAGGAAATCATACGAGTTTCTTGGGAATACATTATTTCTATTCCCTATCCGACATTGTCATGAATCATGATGTCACAATTGAAGATGATGATGCCAATCAAATTGGTATGTGTTGTCCTTATTCAAAGAACGAAGCACAACATAACGCCCAGGGTGTGGTGCTACCCACTAGAGAGTAACCTGAAATGGTTATCAAACCCCAACAAATTTATTGAACGGATGGAGAGTAAGGCAACCATAAAATGTTTTTTTGGACGAATCGAAGATTACTCACGTGGAGGACACGGGACGTTCGAACAGTCGTCACAGTATGCATATGTTCCTCGGGACACAAAACATTTTTCTTTACACACGTCTACCACTACCACTCCACTATAACATTCCACGTGCTTGTGGCAGTTGTTAGGATGGGCTGTTACCTTGTCGCTTCCTATATCATCGCATATATTGTCTGAAAGAGATGCAGCATGTTTAGAAAACATCAATGTTAACGTGATACGTACACTTTTCAGTTATTTACATCTTATTAACATATTGGTACCAAATAAAAAGAAAGATTTTCTACTGAATTGTTGTTTAGTTGCGAATTCTTACGTTTCAAAAATAATGTTTTTTTTCAGAAAAATATAACCGAGGTAATGTCAATATCACTTATTTTAAGGTTCATTGTTTATTTGTTAGTTTAAATTGTAGTGCTTGGCTAAACAGAAAACATGTATTCTGACCAATACAACTGTTTTATTAATGAATCATGAATGATTAACTTTCAAATAACTGTTTATTGGTAGTAAATATGTAAGGGATTCACCTATATGCTTTACTTATTCATCGATCTTCACCGAAAAACCAATCTACATTGAGTTTTTGAGAAATAACCATGTGAATAGGATCCAGCCAACGGGATCACAAGAATTTTTCCTATATATAATCATTTATCATATAAAAAATGAAAACATATACCTGGCACAAGTTCAATAGTGGCATTGTCTGAATATGTTATGATGCTTTCGTCACTGCTCACAGCTACACAACGGACTATCGCTCCTTCCATATTGCTTTGGAAATTGATTCCAAATTTGATCGTTCTTAAAGTGTCTTCGCATCCCCACGTTCCAGGGTCGATTGATACACTATACAGATCGGTTGACGTAATTTTTTCAAACATGGCAGCATCAGTTCTTAATATCTCTATATCTACTTTGCCTTCAGGAAAGCCTTCATCCACACTACATTTGTGCATTTGTGTAGGCGCGTTAGGGTCGTTTGGTATTGTCGTCTGATGAGGATTAAGCTCCAAAACAGGAATACCCGGCGGACCTGGAACATGCGGTAAGAATATATATGTGGCTTAAAAGGTTTTTGTTCGATATTTCAAACCATTAATCATAAATATATATTTACAGTCTAGAATCATTCAGTCACCATTGTTCACTTAAACGGGATTTTATCATATCATATATGTTGACATCAACAGTTGTTTATGTGGGCGGTGTAAACCTAGGTTTATGCCAATTTTAGGCTGTTCATATTCATATTGAAATGTTACATGTGAAATGAAAATCATGTCCACTGATCAGAAAAATGAGTGAAACATTCACAGAAAAAAATGGTTAATATTTGGAATAGTTTTCTGTTTTGGGTAGATTATGAGGTGATTACTTCAGTTGAGTACCTTATTTCACAACCTGGCCACAATGAAAAGTATTCAATAAAGAATACTAAAAAGGGAATAAAACACAATATTGTTGCCAAGTCTTTGGAAGTACAAATACAGTATAATCAGTATATCAAAGTCACTTTCAGGCATTGATTGCAGAAATTAATATGACAGCCACCATTTAAGTATTCTTAGACTGACCTTGCCTCTAGTCTAATAGTCAACTCCTCCCAGCTATTTGTTATAGTTTCACTATGGACGTTACCTGTTATAGTCAATAGAAAGTTATCAAGCTAGTTATACTTCTATATCGTGTTCTGTTAAATATTGCAACCTAACCACTGGACGTTTCATATCTTACAGCTAGTGATATTGGTCTTAACTGGATAAATGACGTTTAGTTGCCTATTAAAACCTATGTTGTTTGACTTACTGTACCCTTCACTAACTTACGTTCCACGTCAATGGTTTTGTCCGGTGACGTCAAAATCGAAACACTGTTATTGACGACACAACTGTAAGTACCAATATCTTCACACGATACAGTGCTGATTTCAAACGTCAGAACGAGATCATTTCCGGTTAAAGAAACCACTCCATTCTGTATCCTTGCAGACTCATACTGAACCGCATTACCGTCAGATGTGATGAGTACCGTAGTATTGCCAAAACTATCGCTCCTACGGATTGTCATTGTCGACGAAGATGCACTGTTTGACGCTGTGCACCGTAAAGGTGGAGACGCTTTACCGGCTTCCAAAGTTTGTTCATAGCTGTCGAAAGACACATCTGAGGAACATAATAAAACATATTGTTTAGAACAGAAACAAACATTTGACAGGAAAATAATTGTACAGTTATTTGACATAACTTAGATTTTTCCAAGCTTTATATAGTGAGTGTGGTAGTCAATGAATAAGAAGACACATAGATTTCTGGAAAACCAGGTCTTATAATTATTTTATGTTTTTAAATGTCCTAAGAAAAATTATTATTTTAGGCATATTTTGCCCCTTGTTTAATTGATTTTGATTCAAATAACGAAATTTTAACAATTCGATATATATTTTAACGATCTATTGATATAGACAGATATTAATACAAAAGTAACTAGTCCATTTTTACATATGTGACTGTGTTCTTACCTACTTTCATTTACCTATATAAAGACTTACCTCCCCTGATGACAAAGATATTTTCTGTTTGGGACTCTCTGGTCACATCTAGTTTTGTGTTCTTTGCAACACATTTAATTTCTGTCCCATTGTCAACAAAACTAGGCACGAAGTTGAAAGTAGCTGTAGATAACAACCAACAGCCGCCATCTTGTGTTGGTGATGTCGTCGTTCCTTCAGTGAATGTTTCGTATGTTGATGCAAGTGGTTTCTTTACATGTAGTTCGATTTTTATATCGGCCGTGCCAATCGCTTTACAAACAGCCGATGTTGTTTGCCCTTCATTAAGCGTACTTGACAAATTCAGTGTAACATTTGTGGGTTTTCCTGTAATAAAACGAAAGAAACGGCATTATTGAAATGGTCAACATTTTTGAGGGATAGTTGTGACAATGTTTTTCCATGTATCTATGCTTTATTGAAATGGCTTTCGTTATTTATTAATCTTACTTTTCAACATACATCAATTAGCACAAATAAAAATCACAAGATTGAGGTTTAATATAATTTTACTTGAAAATCTTAAGCAAAATGACTAAATCATTTTCAAAAGGTCAATAACATCTATGTAAGCGACACACTCTTACTTGAATGTTACAGAAATGATGTTCCCGTAATATTACACTTTAACATATATCTATATTTTGTTAACAATATCAAATTTTTTCAATCTGCTTTTCAATTTGTGTAGAGATAAAACACGATTGGACGAATGCTTCTGAAGTTAAACGTGTTACTAGTTCTTATAGGTTAAAGTATTTATCATCAATTATAGTCTGTCCATGTATTTACTCACCTGTTACGTCTATATCTCCTGTGTCTGATACTATGTTGTCAACTGAACAGGTATAGACACCTGCATCATTACACTGTATTAATGTGAAATCTTTAAACGCCGTGACGTTATTTCCGTTTTCCGTGAAGCCGCCTTCGTTTCTCTTGACGACAAATGCATCACTTCCGGTTGTAACTATGGTAATATTGTCCCAGTCACCGGCATTAATCACGGTACACTCCAATCGTGCTGGCTCATTGACAACGGCTGTGACGTCATCCATAACGACAGCTAGCAACAGAATCAAACATTGTGCATATATCAATTCAATCACCTTAACAAAGAATAATTGATAATATACATTTAGCATTTGTAGATAATTTCAATTCATTTAATGATTGGTGTAAATAACGATTTTTTTTATTATTTTGTTTATTTCTATGTTCTTTTTCACATGCCTTTGCATAAGAATATCACGTTTCAATGTAAATTAAATAAAAGTGATTGAAGAGAATTTACCTGGCAAACTTGGAGGACTCGTTGTAGTTGCTGTGGTTGTCTGAGTAGGTATGGTAGTTGTGGTTGTAGGCGGTGATGTAGTTGTGGTTGTAGGTGGTGTTGTAGTTGTGGTCGCAGGTGTTGTGTGAGTTGTAGTCGTAGGTGGTGTGGTAGTTGAGGTTGTAGGCGTGTTGGTTGTTGTAGTTGGTGTGGTTGTTGTTGTAGGAATGGTAGTTGTGGTTGTGGATGGTGTAGTTGTTGTGGTTGTGGGAGGTTCGGTAGTTGTGGTTGTGGGTGTTGTAGTAGTTGTGGTTGTAGGTGGTGTGGTAGTTGAGGTTGTAGGTGTGTCGGTTGTTGTTGTAGGAATGGTAGTTGTGGTTGTGGATGGTGTAGTTGTTGTGGTTTTGGGAGGTTCGGTAGTTGTGGTTGTGGGTGTTGTAGTAGTTGTGGTTGTAGGTGGTGTGGTTGTTGTTGTTGTAGGCGGTGTGGTAGTTGTTGCTGTAGGTGTTGTGGTTGTGGTTGTAGGTGTTGTGGTAGTTGTAGTTGTAGGTGGTGTGGTAGTTGTGGTGAGAGGTGGTGTGGTAGTTGTGGTTCTATGTGTGGTTGTTGTTGTAGTTGGTGTAGTATTTGTGGTTGTTGATGGTGTAATTGTTGTGGTTGTGGGTGGTTCGATAGTTGCGGTTGTGGATGGTGTAATTGTTGTGGTTGTGGATGGTTTGGTAGTTGTGGTTGTGAATGATGTAATTGTTATGGTTGTAGATGGTTCGGTAGTTGTGTCTGTGGATGGTTCGGTAGTTGTAGTTATAGGTGGTGTTGGAGTTGTGGTTGTAGGTGGTGTAGTACTAGTTGTAGGTAACGTTGTTGTGGTTGTTGGTGGTATTGTAGTTGTGGTTGTAGGTGGTATCGTTGTCGCGGTTTGAGTCATGGTTGTAGGAATAGTAGTTGTTGTTGTTGTAGTTGTAGGTGGTATGGTGGTTGTGTTTGCTGGTGTGGTGACTGGGGTTGTTGGAGTGGTGGCTGCGCTTATAGCAGTAGTTGTAGTTGTAATTTCATTCACGGTAATCACAACTACTGTCGAGATGACGACGGTAAATTGTCCAAACGTGCCTGTGTCCGGATCGGTTGTGCTTACTGTTATAACTACTACGATGGCAACTAGGAACGTATCGCTGTCAGAGCTCGTCACGGCGGCGAAAAACACTCTGAATCGGACGTTCACACTCCCCTCACTATATAGTTTTGAATATAAATAAAAGGATTAAATTAAATCTGTATGGTTTATCGTGATAGGCACGCGTGATAGATATGCATATAGCGCATTTATGTTTTGCAATATGCATATTACGAAACTATGCTACATCCAGCATAAATGTGAATAAATGCATTTTATTTTTAAATGAGTAGTTAAATTAATGACTCGTGTTTGTATAACCAAATGATAAACACACGTCTGTTTTCCTTCAGGTATTGTTCTATTTCACTTTGCTAAATCAATATAGTCTACTCACGTCAAACCTGTGACCTCACACCCTGTGTATTGATCCTTAAGGTTGCTGCCTTCAGCCTCATATGTTTGCCGAACCTATTGGACATAAGATGCAAGCATATATATTTGCCGTTATTATAGAGCAGTGCATCTGCATTAGATAAATATTTGCCGTACTCATAGTACATAAGAAATATTATTCTTTGCCGTAACAGTGGTACATAAAATGCATTAAAGATACTTGTATTAAATAATAAACATTTTCAAGTCAATTTTACCTGAAAACGTTTTTGCACAAAAAGTCATATTCAAGTGAAAAATCGACCTGCATTTGACCTTAAGTTAACATGACACAACCGTTTAAGTCAATTTCAGGTCAGGATTTTGAAAATAATGATTTCTTAAAGCATCATTTCCTTATCTAAAAACACAATATTAATATTTTTAGACAAACGTCACATACACCTGTTTTTAACTAGCATTTATCTTGCCAAGGATAACTCATGAAAGTCCAGAGACATAATTCCATTGAGTTCCTTGAAAGGTTTGTAAGGCGTTATCTTTTACTGTAATTATGGTACATGAGATATTTATAGTTTTCCGTGCCTACAGTAAACAAGACATAAACGCTGTGTATGAATAAGAGAATCAGAAGTATCTGGTTAACCCTACCACACACTGAGTTTCAGAGTGGAAGAATGAAGACACAACTATGGTGAGGTTTGTAACGATAACTTTTGACTATTCTCTCCTGAATAGTTCTTCTGTCCAATTTGACCTGTTGTATTAATTCTATGCATGTCTCAGAACAACTGTTGAGTTTTTCCCCCTACAGAAAGACTGGACATTTCGTGTTTCCATTATCAATATACTGCTTATCTTATTTTTTTAACTGCATCTTAGTCACATTGAAGGGAGAAAAATTGTTCCTTGATTTCCGGCTAAACGATGCTAAATTAATCATTAGCTAAATAATAAATAATGATCAGCTGTTGTTACTCATTCACCCCTGAAGATACATTTGAACTCTTCCAGTTCATAGTTGGGAATAGTTCAATGTGAAATTATTTCAGGAGTTAATCTTGTGTAATGGCGAAATAGTATGTTACATATATTGTTTTTATCGTATTCATATTCTATATAATATACAGATTTTATGAATAAGTCAAATACACAGAATGGCATCAAAAGTGTTTCAACAGTATACATCATTTGATCAAACATTTATATCAAAAGTAATACGCAAATATCATTCAGTTATCAGTAAAATGATGACTGTCGAATCGCACCTGTGACAGTATTTAACCGGAGCTCTCATTCAGAAGGGCAGTCAGGCGCTTGAATTGTGTGTCGGTTTATCTATTGTCAAAAGCATAATAATGGAAAATAACCAAAAGTATTACAGCTTGTGAATGCTTTCTCACCTCGTCACAGAAATTACTTTCGAAATTTTTGAATTCTGACGAGTTGGTATCATTGTATTCTGGCTTGTATGTTTCATTCAACGACATACTCATTTCCACACTGACTGTTTAACAAAACAAAATGTTAAATGCAATTACATGAAGAATTATGAAATCGAACAACATAAAGTTTGTAAAACAAACAAAAACTGTTATATAACGGTTAAGGGAACAACTATTCTTATATAAATTATTACTACTTTACAAATATATCATTATACCGTACAACAATAACATAATATCTTATTTTTATTGTATAACGGGATTATCTTACTTTATAATGATACAAAACAGAGTGCCATATAATGAAATATAAGTCTGTAAATACTTTCGAACAGTAATAAATAATAAATATATAAATAAAATATAATGTTATTAATTATAACTTAACAGTATCTTCTCGCCGTACAACAACAAACATTATTGTATTGTTATTTAATAGAAATATGTAACAATATAATCTTACTTTACCGTAATACAAAACACAGTACCATATGTTTTACACGATATTATCTTACCGTAAACACAATATAACAATACATTGTTTATCAAAAATTTCCAATAATATTTCAAGGTAGAACACAAGAATCGTCTTGTAATTTTGGGTGATGTAACCTTATAATCGAAATGTGTAAATCGTTAGAATGATGATGTTTTTTGTTAAATATTGCCCATTTTAAATCAATAAGAAATATTTCTTCAATCAAAATAGTACTGTATCCTTACAATGTTTGTATCAAACAAATCATTACCATGCAGATTTCTAACCAAGATATTATAAGAATAATTTGTACTCACCGTCCTTCTTCTTTTGTTCAATCAAGGCTGTAATATCAAGATAATGCGAAACAGTATGAGTATTTTTATCTGCATTTTTTTCAAACAAAATAATCTAGAAGATGCAATATAGTCATTGTAAGTCAAGTAGAACCCCATAACAGAATCTAGGAAACCCTGTTAGCTCAGAAATTTTATTTTGTAGATGTAATAGAACCCCGTTCCTCCAGACACTTTACTTAGTGTATCTAGTAGAAACAGATAAGTCTAGACAACACTCCATCTAGTTCAACCCCAGAGGTGCATGCACTTTCTGTTAGTGAATCTGGTAAAACTGCAATAGTCCAAACCATTGCATGGGGGCATACAGAACTAGTGGTACCCCGTTAGTCCACACAATTAATTTAGTGTAGTAGTACAATTGTACCCCGTTAGTAAGACCGATTCGGGGGTGTATACAGTAGAACCCTGTTACATGTAACTTGCAAAGCAAGCAGAACCCTGTTACATGTAGTCCAGACAATTAATTTAGTAATATAGTAGTACAATTGTACCCCGTTAGTCCACACAATTAAGTTAGTAATGTAGTAGTACAAGTGTCCCCCGTTAGTCCACACAATTAATTTAGTAATGTAGTAGTACAATTGTACCCCGTTAGTCCACACAATTAATGTAGTAATGCAGTAGTACAATTGTACCCCGTTAGTCCACACAATTAAGTTAGTAATGTAGTAGTATAAGTGTCCCCCGTTAGTCCACACAATTAATGTAGTAATGTAGTAGTACAATTGTACCCCGTTAGTCCACACAATTAATTTAGTAATGTAGTAGTACAATTTTACCCCGTTAGTCCACACAATTAAGTTAGTAATGTAGTAGTACAAGTGTCCCCCGTTAGTCCACACAATTAATTTGGTAATGTAGTAGTACAATTGTACCCCGTTAGTCCACACAATTAATTTGGTAATGTAGTAGTACAATTGTACCCCGTTAGTAAGACCGGGGGTGTATACAGTAGAACCCCGTTAACTTGCAAAGCAAGCAGAACCCTTAGTCCAGACAATTAATTTTATTATGTCGTGGAACAAGTGTATCCACTTCGTTACACCGATTCGTGGGTGCATAGAGCAGAAACCCGGGTGTTAACCAAGATACATAGTTTTTACCCGAATTACTTTAATAAAAGGTTTTAAAGTAAATATTCGAGTTAGACAAGGATTCAAACCCTGGACTTCAGATTGTTATATTATCACTCTAGCTGACTGAGCTACCCTGTCAAAGGAAGTGTCCTGGCCCAACTGTGCAACAGTTCTGTCCAAAACAAAATCAATGGGAGATTACTGTACTTACAAAAAGACAAATTGCAGTACCGCAAGAATTCTTTTTTCCAGTTTATCAACTATACAAATACTTGAACAATATGCATGTGAATACTTATACTTACGTTTGTTCCGCCGAATACTGACAAAAACGATAGAAACCACCACTACTGCCAGCAAAGCTATGATAAAGGCGGCAGCTAGGATCTTTTTGTTTTTCCACCAGGGGTGTTTCTCATTGTCATACTTTCTACTGGTGCTGTTCCCTGACGAATGTGTGTCCGTGTAATTGTCTGAATAATCTTGCCAACCTGGTGAGTAGTCTACGTTGTGTTTTCCAGACATCGCATCAAACTCGGCCCCTCTTGTGCTCCAGCGCGTTGGTATCTGTTAAAGAGAACAACAAATACCTTGTGTTGTCTTTCTTTACATAAATAAACATTATTTAAAATGTGATATTCTTTTTGTGATATGTGATTTGTGATTCTTTCAATTACAAAAACACTAACTTTGAACTGTTTACCATTATTTTTTATGTAAAATTGATTTTGACATGAACTAAAGTAAAATAAATTTGACAGCCCTCCTTTTCTTCAGTAAATATGCGGCTTAGAGCTAGTATATATTTACAGGGGTTTGATGAACTAGTAGAGGATCACGAAAATGTATAACTTAGTTTGTAAGGGTTCATATGAATATGAAGGGATTTGATTTTCAGCTAGTTTTGAGACTGAGATATTCGAGTCCTTGACTCATCTTTTTCACTCAAAGTATGAAAGAGAGATTCAGGACTCGCCTTAAAACCTACAAAAAAACTAAATGTGAATCAAAGTCCTTATTTGGTGCAGCAAACAAATCTGGTTCAGAGGATTGATTACTCGTCTTGAGAAAAGAGCAATCGTGTACAAGATTATAAACATCGTACACCGATTCATTTAAGGATCGAATCTTTCAATCGTCGATTTCATGGGGAATTGATTTGGTCTTGAAACAAATTTAATGAACTGCGAAGCACTTCATGTTTGTTTCAAGACCAACTCAACACAACTTGTTTTGTTTCTTCAATAATTGGAACTTGTGAAACTCCATTCTGATGGTTTGTCACAGATTCTGGAGCTTGTGTATGTCTGGGTATTCGCGTAATGTAAAAACAATATAGTCCGTCATTGAAGGACCATCATACAGCATGATGGTGTACACTGGTAGTTCAATACAGCCAAATTATGAAGAAATAAAACACCAAAACAGATTTTAAATGTCATATTCAATTTTTGCTGATGAGTTAATGCGTTTAAAATTAAATTTTCTGACGCGTCATCGCGGAAGAATAATGTTTCGACGCGGTGCACAGGCTCAGCCGCGAGTCTACGGCAGCAATCGTTTTACTAGCTCGAAGTGGAGAATCTTTAAATTTTGAGGTTCTACATCTTCTTAAATGTGAAGCTACAGTAATTGAATGTTATATTTGACAGGAAACCAGACGTGGCTTGAAAGGACGAAACAATCCGATATGGCAGTCGCCAGACATAATGTATGATAAAGATCGAAACTGATGCCACAGAAATTGTCTAACCGTTGGTCTAGGGATTGTTGTTCAATTTTTAACGGCGTACCGGATATGATATGATTTAAGCAGTCAAATTATATGGTCTCATAAACGTTCTTAAAACTTGTTTTCCTTTAAAGTCCTTAGATAAATAACACTTAAAAGAGCGTTAAAACATTCCAACATGTAGATTATTGTAATGTATGCGTCGCTACCGGACATGAAATACTACACCATCATCTATATTTGTACCTCAGGAATCTTATTTTACTAATGACTGTCTCGTTAAATCATGAAAAGTGTGTTTTATTTTTTTTAAAACATGAATCGAATATTTTCGAAAATATCAACTGTTGCATCTTTTCAGGTTTTTTTTTGGTTTTTTTCGTCTAAGGAACCGGATTTTAATTTTGTTTCAACTTTTTATCAGGAAGATTGTTTTAACATTTGTAAGAACACGTGTGGAATCTTCTCGGAACATTACCTCATTTTCTGTAAATGTTTCTACTTTGGGACTGGTGGGTGAACAGGATATTGCTAAACGTTGTACAGATCAGTGCACACCATGTCTTAAACGGTATGACAGTAATACCTGTCAATCAACTATATACCTGCTTTAGTTCTTTTGTTATACGTTAGGCGTAGTGTCTTTACAAGGAAAACATGAAATCCTACACTACTATCTACATTCGTCCTTAGGAAGCCTAGTCTATTTCAAACTGCCTCGTGAAAACATGAAAAGTGATTATATGTTTACAATACATGAATGGAATTTCTTCAAAAATATTCATCATCTCTTGCATGTATATTTTACGGGACCGCACTTTTACTATCCATTATCACTTTCAAATAGGAAGAGATTGTTTTACATTTTAAAGTTCACACATAGTATGTTATCCAGAATGACCTTATTTTCTTTTATTGTTACAGATTTGGAACTGATGTGTGAGAAAGGTATTTCTGAACGTTTTACAGATCAGTGAGCAACATATCTAATTAGGTGTGACAGTGTCCTTGTCAATCAACTATCTACCTGCTTTAGTTGAGAGAAGTACATAGAAATAGTTACATAGTCTGTATAGATTTTACGAAGGTATTTTGTAAGTGGCTTTTGTGATCGTTCTCAGTTAGTATTCTTACCCAATGAGACCAAAGGGGATAGTTTGCCAATTTCCAGATTGAAATTATAATTATAAATAAGGAAGGTTTTAACACCATTTAATACTAATAGCATGGGTATATAAAGGCCTGTCTATGTGATCCAGTCAGCTTTTCATCAAATATTTAGTATTATATCATAGCATTACAAAAGACATATATAACCGATTGTCATGACTGCCCTTGCGTTGCTGTGTTATTGAAAATATATCGATCTCAGATCTACCACCCGACCTACCCAAGGTAGAAAGTGCCTACATTATTAATTACAAAATTACATTAGTACGTAACTGCAGTACCAAACGTTTAAATGTAGAAATACTCGTGTTGATTTCGGTAGGGAATATCAAGAATGGCACTGTGTGAAGACTATTTAAACAAATATCTTTATGAATGCTATCGAGTGATCAAAGACCATTTAAATATCACCAGAGGTGTTGGGTACCCTTGATATCAATATCAAAATGATAACCTTTCATATACGTATGCTGTTTTCACATTACTTTAACGACCTCTTAACGACCTCCAAACCCCCACAGAGCATTCACACAACGAACATTCAATTCCATACACAACACTCCGAATCCTTATAACTCAGGATAGAATATTTTTTTGGTGTATGATTGTTAGTGGCATTCTTCTATGTAGTACATGCATACGTATTATATTGCATGTTTTAAGTTATGTGTAAAGTAATCTGTACTACATTGTTGTATATACATATATCCGGTACATAACTTTTACGTGGTTTAATAAGAAATGATATATCTGTTCATAAAACATAATACAAATTTAGGCTTACGTTGGTAGTGTTTATAACATCAGAAATATTACTACCAGAATCCCTAAACTTTTACAACTTTTCTTTTCAGATAAACGGTTTATACAACATGCCCATGAACACTCGTCCATGCTAATGTTTATTGAGTAAAGTTCACAGTGATGTATATAGTTCATGGAACAGGGTTCAGAGTCAAATATTGAGTGTATTGAGTGAAACCAAGGGCACATTTAGTGCTTCTGAAGTAATTTTGGGTTACTGTGTGGGGTTATTATGTAGGGTTATTGTGTAGAATTGAAAGTCAAATGTGGCGTTTGTATAATAATATCACAGAAGTTTTTGATATATAAGGGTCACAGTCCAATGTTAAGTTTATTGAGATGAACTCAATTGGTGGTTATTACATATGGTAATAATCACCTGAGTATATTATTTACGCCACAAAATTATACACTTTCCACGTATAACCCATTCTGCATTAATAATGAGGAACCATTTACCAGATAATTCCTCTAAATAAATATTTTTTATCATTATCCAAATTTTGATTGTTTAAACTGCAGAGATTAAGACATAATATGACAACGTTTAAACTTCAGAAATAGGGTTAAACATATATATCAGGAATTTAACTTATTACAAAAGCAATGCACATATTATACGTGTGGTAACGTTTCAAGATCGACTGATCCCTTTGTCAAGCTATGACTGTGTAGCAATTTGTTTAGTGCCAGGCGAGAGAAGCGATTTGTATTGCGATATGTACGATATGTACATGTATACATTGTTTGTGAAAAAGGTAAAACCTTGATTTATGTGTACAAATTGCCAAAGTATTATATTTGAACACTGTTCACATGAATATATAACAAAAGCACCATTTAAATTAATGTACATGCATCTTACTCGAGGGAAATATTTGAGTTGCCTGTAGCAATGTCTATATCAAATAAGCACTTGAAAAAAAGTATGACAAGTTTTGTATTTCATTAATGTTATTGTAAGTCTGACACATTGTTGATTCACGCGACTACTGGTATTTAAATATAAACTTTAATTTTTCTACAACAATAACGAAACAAGTCACTCTTGTTGACCCGGATGTTAGCGTGCGGGAGGTCTTAGTTCGGGACGAAACCGGAGTACCCGGAGAAAACCCACGTGCTCGGGAATTAAAGGTGACCCCATACATTTTCACGTCCGATCAGGGAATCGAATTCCGGCCGTCTTGGTGGGGGCGACTGTGTTATCATATGCGCGACCAGACAACCCCTGGTACTGGTATTTGAGAGGCCTAAAGTAAATTATAATACTTTAATGCTATCAGGAATATTCATATGGAGTCGGGGTTTAACTTATGTTGAAATCACAGTTTGATAAATCTAAGATTTCTTTGCAAAGAGATTATTAACAACTATGAATATATATTGTTTATTTTTAAACCAATAATGATGTAATATATTCATTTGATATACATATATATATTATTTTCCATTAATATTGTGAATTAATTTTTAATAATTTTGTGTTTCATTTCGCACTCTGAATAGTTAATTTCAGCAATATATTCCTGCATAATTGAGTGATGATTTAGAACATAATTGACTTGTCCTATATACCTATGTGGTCGATTAAGGGACTACCTGTAGGGACTACCTGTAGGAACTACCTGTAGGGACTACCTGTAGGAACTACCTGTAGGGACTACCTGTAGGGACTACCTGTAGGAACTACCGGTTTCCTCAGTGACCCCTGATCGAGGATATCAGAGAGAATATATTGAATTGATCTCTACTGCAACTCCAGAGATATTATCTTTGTCCGTCCTTCTATTCAGTCATTCCGTTTTTTTAATAGGTACTGCCCTATGTCGGTGCGAGCTGCATTTGTGATTTAAATGTATGTGTGTCACTAACACCTGTGGACAATGTAACCACATTATCAAACTACGATGCATGTAAATAAGTCTTGTAACATTAACCTGCAAATGAATATTGACACACTATGCAGTTTACTTTGCTGACACAAAACCACACTTATCATCATTAAATGATATAGGGAGGATCCTACATGTACATGAGTGTTCATGTCATATTGAATTTATTGAACGCGGTGACATTGGAATACGTTTCTGCTTTTGGACAAATAGCAGCATTTTTTACTACAAGTGTGTATTACCATAGTTACATGACATGGCCATGTGCCACAGTAAAATGGCTCAGTTACGTGATAAATGAAAATTAAACACGTCACACCCATGAAACATTTCATACTTACTGTATATAATTTATAGATGAACCTCGTGCACTTATTCTATTGATATAACTATATGTTTGCATTAGAAATTTTCCAATCTCTTGGTCTGCTGAATAACCGAACTACTTGGTAGTGAAGCGGACGTAAAACTACTCAATCACCATCGGTCCAATCAATACACTCTCTACAAATATTGCGTATTATAACGATAATTCAATGCCAAACATAAACAGGGCTTTTCGAGTTCACATATCATTTAGTTGCTTAAGAGCTAACCTAACAAAGCCATGAAAATCATCTACATTATTGCCGGATGTTTAAAGTAGTGTTAGGTTAGTTACTACAAAACCTTTTTAAATGCACTTTTAATATCAAAATATATCTAGAACATGTAGATTTAGTGTAAAAATTGAAATATGAAGAATGTGTGCGACGCTCATTAGATATGTATAACGATGATCAGTTTATGATGTCATTGAAATGCTAGAAAACAATCAACTATCTAAGGGGATCGTATTTTCACTTCCTGGTATCTTTTTAAACAAGTAGGGTCTTAAAATTTCTCAAGTCATTTTAAAATTGTTATTTATATAAAATATGTTATCACAGAGTTTTCTTTCGATATCTTTTATTAGAAATGGTACTAAGCAAAAGTTTACTTCTTGACGATTTACAATCGGTGAACAACCATTTTCCTGCCTCGTTCCGTTAAATTAAGTTTGAACTTCGAAGCGATTTTAAACAGGACGTAAATTTTCAATGGTCTTTCAAACTAATTATTGATAATGTATGCTTGGTTGTTCGCAGTCTGTAAATTTGCCAATTTAGACCAATACACGAAAGAAAAGTGTGTCGATTTTTAGATTTTTTAAATTATCCAACACAAAGCAGCGTACGATAGCTAGCTAGACCCAGGGAAAGATCTCAGCTCTCATTTCAGTCACTTTAAAGTAAAATACTCTTTACAATTTACTATGTAGAACCAGTATATACAATCATGTTTAGTTTCCTAATTTGTGTATAGCACGAATAGTATTTTTTTTAAACATATTCAACATGTATTCAACCTACGCAAATACTACTTAGACCTACAAGACTAAAACTGTCTTTGTTCGTTAAAATATGTTTGTTTAAACACAATCAAACTTATAGGATTTGATTGTAGACTTAGGAACATTCCTTTAGGGCTATGCTTTCATATGGTAAACCGTAGATGTATTGTTCATGTATAGACATTACGTAATATAGATAACTAGGCCGATGAACGTGAAATAGCACCACGCTAAAGCAAAAGGAGTATAATGAAATTTCCACCAAGGCGGTACATAAGGCCTCCGAAAACTTTATATGACTATTTTTTTTTAAATACAAAGAGAGAGAGAGAGAGAGTCAACAAAACCATAATTCTAACTCCAAATTGATAAATTCTGGCATACTATATGCAAAGGAAAGAATTACATAATGACCATTGTAAAGATGCAAGGAGGGTACGACCATGCGTTCCGGAAGGGTAAGCGTCTTCTGCTTCATCGAAGACACCCACCATGTAAATATAGATCAAATTTAAGTGATGTCACGTCCTATCAACGAGAACTGGATAGAGACAAACAAATCACAAGCCACGCTAATGTGTCATAAACATAGACCTTCATATCACAAATACATATTGAAACATATTTCTGAGTTATAATTGTTCCTCGAATCATAGTATATATGTTTTAATGTTAGCTAAACATAATGCGTCTGGGAGGAGGGAGCAAAGTGTAGGGTTGAAAACAGCCACTTCCTGGTCTCCTGTCTATAACGCAGTATGTTCGTTTGATTTGTGCTACCTCGCATAGACTTTGCATTTTTCTTTTGATTGGGACATTTGCGACGACGTGTTAAACACTAGATCTCATTATTCAAGTTCTGGCATGAATTGACATCATTATAAATTACAGCAAAACATCGCACTCCCAGGCTTGTTGGAACAATGACAAAATCCAAATAAGTGCGTTTTTAGGGTAACATAACATTGTAAAAGAACTTTCAAGCAATGAAACAAAAATGAATAAAACGCTTTACGCATTACCTGTGCTAAAATGCTTTGTGGATTTCATAACTTAAAAAAATGTGATACTTGATTTGAAAGTCTCAATATTATTTAATGTCAAAAGAAACATTTGAAATATCACAGTTTACAAACATTGTTTGAAAACAAAAATATATACAGGCTACAATGTGGGTATGAGTCATTCGTTAAACACTATTATTATGCCATAAGTAAATATTTCAACAAAAGGGTACGGCGTCCCGATCTACGGACTATATATTGTATACACATGTCCAACGTGTAATGAGTAGCCGATACACCAGTACTACTTAATACAACGTTCGATTGGTGGATTTTTCAAATAGAACTTCCTGGTACTGAAATAATGGGATTCAATATGTAAGCGCTTAGCTATATATAGCATTACATATACTACGTAAAGAAAATTAATTATACCTACATAATACTGTCAAAGTAGAGAAATACAATCACAATTTAATCGCATTGCGATGAGATAGAAAGATAAGCCAGTCAACAGTAGCGATGACAATTAGGACAGACTAAATTATAATGCACAATTACTCCTTCATTTTGTTTCCTTTCTACTACCATTCATATACTTGTGTCCATCGAACTTGTTCACTATTTCTCTGTCATCCCAAGGAATAATGTCTTTCTGTTACCGCCTGGGGTTGGGCAGATAGCATGTAGAAAGAAATAATATGATAACGTCACGTTGACAGTTAATTATAGTATCAGGAAAAAACTTTCAACGGGAGAGATAATTTGTAAATAATAATTGAAATAAATAAATTACAAATCCTCATAACTATGTTTTGGGAATATATCATATTTAATAGAAGAAAAAGCCATTCTCTAACGGTGACGTTGAGCGATAATTAAATGTCTCGACTTCGAGTAAGATTCGGGTTAGACAAACAAGAATATCATCCAAAGGAGGAGAGATTTCTCTGCCATAACCTCACGGTAACGGAAGATGAAATATGTCAAGTCAAAGTCTCCAATCATGAATGACATTGACATAAATGCTATTTGAAATCAACAAAGAAGTATTAATCATAGCGTTCATCAAATATTCATCAATGAAAAGTTTATGAGTGGAAAGAATAAATGGTTCTCCAAAAAGATGACCGATAAATGTTAAGTGAGCCTTGTTTTTATTGCAGATAAACGAAATACCAGCAGTTGTTTACATAACATTATGTTGAAGGTCATTGTATGAAAAATTCCAAACAGGAACAAAGCATCAGGTAGCAATGTGTGTTGGCGCATTGTTATGAGACACATATATAGGGCTACCCTACCCAGCTTACCAGTATTGATGACAAGGGAGGTATCGATTTCTAGTAACAGATATCCCAGCAATGATTTTAGAGATAGTATTATTTTGAAAACTTAACTTTCCGAAATAAGTCTTTTACAATGGTAGTGCACGCATGCCTGTCGGCTTTGTTTATGTCTAGTATTTATTTAAAAGGAAAGTCGGTGAATTTCTGAAACATATCCACTACTGTGTTGCAAAACAAAGATCCCTGTATATCGTATTTAGTTGATGATAGAGTGATAACATTCACTGTCACGACGCTGTGCATTCTTATGTGCAGACAATTAAAAAGATAGGGCGTTAACATGTAAACAAAATGAATAATATATAATAATATATGCAAACTGCTTTTGAAATTCTAGCACTCCTTACTTGCTACATTTAGTTCACGAAAATGGGCTTCATTAACAGTCTCTGTGCGTCTTCTATTTACTTTTTATTGTAAAGATGAAAAGATTCAGGTGCCAGAGTACTGAAAGCCGAATACCTTGTTTAGCCTCAAACCCAATGATTTATTGTACTTATTGTCATTAGGTGGACATTTTGAATCGCCATACATATAATTTTAGCTTGAATCTAAAAAACTTTTGAATAGATAATAAATGAAACGTGAACGTGTCGGTAAGGTAATTGGGCTTTGAAAAACTATGGGTTTATAATGATTGGGTAGTTTTGAACGGCCGTCAGTGTGTTCCACAATGGCCTACCTAGCAAGCATTGTCAACTTAACGACTCGTAATTGTAAATTTGAAACTACAATATTTTCATCATTATAGTTACAATAAATTAAATAATATATGCATGAGATCGCATTTAAAATGGTACGTATCAGACAACATAAATATTTTTTGTTTATATTTTCTGATATTTATATTTGTATTCACATTCGTTAAACTATTACAAAAATATATCAAATGACTTAAGTCCAAACATTCATTTGTAAGGACATCATATATTCATAGAGGCATGAAGCTGGATATTTTGTAAACGAGATATACCCGTTTAGTCAAAATCTATTACACGTAGTATGACCATGAAAATAATTAGGGATTAAAGAAATATTGGCGAAATGTGAGTTAATTTAGCAAGCAATATACTTCAACAACGGCCAGAAATCGACTATATCGGAGTATTAATTTATCGTTATATTGCTGTGTATACGGTGAGATATATGATCACTAATACTTGCAAAACAACAATGTAACTTACTACCGGGTCTAAAGTCAGTCAGGCAAAAATAATATATATAGACAGTTAGATTACCATACGGTTGATTCCACTATCAACGGGTATTTAAATTAGAGCACTTAAATATCTTATAAGGAAATGTGATATCTTTTCCTTCTAATGATATATATTGTTACAATGTACATGTATAGGTATCCATTGCTAGTGGAATTATTCTGGTGTAGTCGAATTGTGCATGTTGCAATGCAATACACCTACAGGGACGCTTCCTGTTAGTTTAGCTATATATCTGGTATATGGTTAGTCCGAATTATTCTGACGTTTTATCGACTTTTTTAATCGACTCCAGACCGATATAAAAAAAAAAGTCGATAAAACGTCAGAATAATTCGGAGTAGTATATGG